>PVLD010006608.1:0-99071 GCA_004027595.1 Dinomys branickii | reverse complement strand
GTAAGACCGCTCCCCCGCCCTCCCAGGGTTCCCTGCAGGTATAGGGATGGATCTCCTCCCCCACTGGGTGATCTGGTCGCGAGCGCCGATATCTCACCAGTTTTTGGAGTCCCTGCAGGCATGAAGGTTCCAAGGTGCCAGTCTATCCTTTGGGGCTTTCTGCGCGGCCCGCCCGATGCGCGCGAAACGTGGGACTGCTGGGCGTTGCCGCCGCCAGAGAGCTGATCTCTGTCGGGAGTCGCCGGAGAGCTGCGCCGGCTCGGGAGGTGGGAGGGACCGAGCTGTCTGTGTTCTCAGGGCGTTAGGACCCAGCCGATCTTCGTCCTCGCTCCCGGCGTTTGGGGCCCTCCGCGCGGCCCGCCCGACACGCGCGAAACGTGGGATTGCCAGGCGTCTCCGCCGCTAACAAGCCGATCTCTGTCTGAAAGACCTGCAGTTGGCATCCATTTTGTAAACTACCAGCCATCTTGAGAGTTAAGTTCCACTTTCCATATATGGTCAGTTTCCTGTAGTCTCCATGTATGGTTAGTTTCCTGTTACTTCTATATATGGTCAACTTCCTGTAATTACGTAATATCGCCTGATGCTCTGACCACCCTCGCGTGATATCTGAACCTCCCTCCGTTGCCTAGTTACCCGCTGACGTCAATCCCCATTCCCGCATGTATATAAACCCGAGCTTTCCGCTCAATAAACGAGACTTGATCAGACTCCTGTCTTGTTTCCATTGCTTGTGTTCCTTGTCTCTTTTCCATCCCAGTCCCCCTCTAGGGCCTTCATTGTCTACCCACGGGTTGGGACAATAAATTACTTCCTGCATGGGTGGCTTGAAGTTTAGATATGTTTTCTAGTGACACATTCCTAGTTTCAGGTTTAGAAATGAATATTTGTTGAATTCGGAGTTGAGTTTCTGAGTATAGTAGTGGTAGGGGTCCAGTTTTAGTTTCCTGCACATATAGTCAATTTTATCGACACAGTTTGTTGAAGGGACTCTCTTTCCTCCCTGAATATTCTTCGTGACTTGTCAAATAAACGTTGGCTGTATTGGGATGGATTCATTGTGGGGTTCTCTTCTCTTTTCCACTGATTCAGAGCAGCTAATTTTAATCTAGAAATTTACAGTTTGCCAGAGTCTGGAAAATACTTCTTAAATTAACAGATCACCATTTATCTTTTTGGATTAACGAAGATAAAATTTTGTATGTATGGATTCCCTTAAAAGACATCCTTAATAGGCAAAGCATGGTGGGGGGCATGTCTGTGGTCCCAGTACTCTGGGAAACTGAGGCAGGAGGATAAAATTTTGGACCTAGCCTGAGAAACAGCAGTTAGTGGGAACCTGTCATAAAGTAAAAAATTAAAACAGGGCAGGGAAAGTAGCTCATTGTGAAGCACTACCTTCAGTCTCGTGGGCTACTCTCCAGCAATGTCCATTCTTATAATTTATTTTATTTTAAGAATAAAGGAAGAAAACATATTAAGAGACATCCATTTACAATATAGCATAAAAACAATACAAACAATACAGAGTTAAAGACATAGTGGTAGGAAATTAACAATGGTGGTTGTATTGCTATTGATATCTTCAAAGTGGTTTCTCAGGAAAACAAATAGAGACATGCAATAGTGATCAAACAGTAATCATTAACTATTCCTTTCAGTAAAGCAATAGAAGACAGTAGGACCACTGTTAGCTATCCTGTATATACACACATACATAATTTCCCCCTTTCCCTTCTCTTTTCCCACACCCCAGTTGCCCTTACTTTTGAGCATTTTCCTTTCACTTCACAATGTCTATCATACCTCCTAGTTTTTATTCACTCTTTCAGATTCTTACACTAGTGAGATAGTCCATTGTTTACACATGGAAGTCTTGTTTGTTTCACTTATGAGTATGGTCTCTAGTTGTGACCATTTACCTATAAAAGCCTTGAGTTTATCTTTCTTTATAGCTGAATTAATATTCCATTATATGAAAGTACTACAATTTTTTTATCCAATCCTCAGGGGATGGACACATGTTACTTCCACAAATTAGCAATTACAAATTGTGCCACTATGAACATGGGTGCACATATATCACTGTGATATGATGGTTTCAGATCTTCTGGGAAGATACCCAGAAGGGGAAGAGCTGGGTTGAATGGGACCTCTAGACATAGGTTGCTGAGAAATCTCCAAACTGATTTCCGCAGTGGTTTCACTGGTCTACATTCCCACCAGCAGTAGAGAAGAGTTCCTATTTCTCCAAAGCCTCACCAGCATTTGTTATTGGTTTATTTCTTAATGCTGGCCATTCTTACTGGGATGAGGTGAAATCTCATTGTTGCCTTAATTTGCATTTCTTGAATGACTAATTATGTTGAATATTTTCTGATATATTTACTTGCCATTTATATTTCTTTATCTGAGAAATGTGTATTCATCTCAGCTGCCCGTTTTTGGATTGGTTCTTTGAATTTGCAGGGGCTGATGTTTTTTACATCTTTATATGTTCTAGATAGAAGACCTTTGTCTGAAGGACAGTCAGCTAAAATTTTTTCCCAATTTGTGGGTTTTCTTTTTACTCTGCTGGTGATTTCTTTAGATGTGCAGAAACTTTTCAGTAGGATGAGATCCCAGTTGTTGATTCTTTGAGGTTTTTCCCTTGTGGTTTGATTTTTGTTCATGAACTCTCTGCCTACTCCTACATCTTCAAGATTTTTACCTACTTTCACTTCCAATAGATTTAGTGATGTTATTACAATTTGTAGCTGAGTAATACTCCATTATATTAAAGTACCAAAATTTTTTTATCCAGTCCTCAGTGGATGGACATTTGGGTTGCGTCCACAATTTAGCAATTACAAATTGCTAAATTAGCCAGACATAACTTTTTATAAACAATTTTAGAAGCAATCCAATTTGGTTCATCCTTAAAATCAATTTAGGAAATTTAGAGTCATGATAAAGTAATGTTTAGTCTTATAAAATGCAGAGAACTTTTACATTAATAAATTTAGGAAGAAGACATAAAAGGTTACTTTAAAATCCATATTGGTAGCTTAATTTATTAAATTTTAAAACCTTTTTCTATTCAGCGCTAATTACAGGTGGGAAGATTTTCATTAGTCAAATCATTTGCATTAGAAGGGTTTAAAATATTTCTTGAATTTTTCATTTCAATTTGCATAAATTCTTCCTCTTCCCCCCTCATGTAAATTTGAACATGAGCTCCAATAGATGGTGAGAAATATTATAGTCTGATTCATTGAATGATTTTTTCATGGAACTTGTTAAATGAACAGCCTTGTGTGTATCAGAAGTTTCTCTGTCACTGTACTTCCAAATGATGGTGAAATGATAGCAGAAAAATTAGCATGCGAGTTGGGATTGTGACATAAAAAGAAAGAAGATATGTTTTCAGTCTGGAGAGAGCACAGATTTAAAAGACTCCAGGAGGACAGTAATCATTAGTTAGAACTGTATGTGTGGAAACATGAGTTTCAAAATCTGGACAAAAACATCACCAATTTATGACTTGAAACCACCAGCTCTAGCAGATGAGAAAAAAATATTTCTCAGGAAAACAAACACAATATGAAGTAATGTCCTCTTAAGGGTTTGAAAATGTGAACTGATAGAAAATTTGTCCAAAGAACACTGGTAGGATATAACATTTTGAAACTGTCATTTTCTGATCCAGTCTGAAGCCAATTTATCTGACCTCTCTTTTCCTCCTGGTTTTTGAAATGCACTTTAGAAACCTAAGTTTTGCAAACTACAGTTAGGAGGATAAACCCAGACAAACATCTATTTGAATAAGTAAAGTTTCATTGGAATACAGCCTTACTCATTTACATATGTTCTATTGTCCACAAAGCCTGAAATATTTAGTATCTGGCCCTTTATGCAGAATATTTGTCAAACATTGTTAGAGATACAGCCTTATAAACAATAGGGAAGCAGAGCCAATGGTTCATGGCAAATGAAAGTTTTAGAAACTCTTCACAAATGAAAACACTGCACGCAAATCTTCTAACAAGTGACCACGTGGTCTAGGAGAGTCTTTTCTCAGGGTAAAAAGGAAAAAAAATATGAAAACCTATGTAGTAACTGGAGGTCAGACCGAGCATAAAATTCACATCATATTTATGGGCAGGGTGAGACCCTGGTGTCTCAGATGTGCACATTCTATAGAACTGATGTTCGTGTGCCAATGCAAAACATAACAAATGTTATCCCTCTGCTTGGCAAACTTCAGCAGTCAGACTGACAGGGACAGTTAGAGTTAGGTTTATTAGTTCATTACAATAAAGAAAAATGCAAGCCATGGAGAATGGTAAGGATTCTTAAAATAGGGACTGAGGGAAGGTTTTGATAGCATTTGGGAGAACTATGATTTGTAGAATAATAAACTACTGAAATAAAAGTAGTCTTATCTTTAGAAAAAATGTATCTTTTTTCTTTCTCTTTTTTGCGATTTGTAGAATAATAAACTACTGAAATAACAGTAGTCTTATCTTTAGAATAAATGTATCTTTTTTTTCTTTCTTTTTTTTTTTTTTTTGATATTGGGAATCAAACACAGGACCTTGCACTTGCCAGGCAGGCACTTATGCCACTGGTTCTGGTCCTGGTCCTTATCCCTGGTCCTAAAATAAATGTATCATGGTGGAGTTGCTCCTTGGTCTGCTAGTCTATATTTTAGCTTGGATTATAGGGTCTGAAAAAACTGGTGGTAAAAGACTTTTCCTGCTTGTGATATTTTGGCCCAATTTCCTTATTTTGTAAATCTTAATATAGTTTTGAAAGTCTTGTTTCTGTCTTAGGCTCAATAGGGAACATATACTGTAATAATAGACATATATTTAAATTAGTGGGAAGAAGAGGCAGTTTATTCATCGTTTTCACTTTCCTGGATATTTTCTGTAAGATGCTGTTCTGCTTGGTTTACCAACAACTGCTGATAGATGTTACAAGTGGGAGTCACTGAATGCTAAATGCTTCTGCTAAGAGTTCTCTCTGTCCCATTTCCCCGAAGCTGGAAACTTTCTCTATCCCACTATGTTCTGATTTAAATTCCAGGTGTCTTCTCAGTGATCCGCCTACCACCTCCAATGAAAATTTTTCTATTTCCTACTTACTTTCTCTTTTCCATATCCATTAATCATCAACTGTATTTCATTTATTTTTTATTATGTTAGTATTTATTATTTTAAAAAATTAAAAAAACTAGCAATACAACAACAAAGGCAAAATCAAAACAATACAAACACAACAAAAATGATACATGACCTCAAAATGAAATGCTAGGAATTAATAATGGTTGCTACATTACTTACTGTTATCTTCAGTGAAGTTGCTCAGTCCACCAGACATAAGAATGTAAGATTGATCAAACAATCAAAGACAGTAACAAGTAATAAAAAACCACCACTGCAAATGATGCAGAGCTTCACCATACAAAATGGTAGGAATTCAACAATGGTTCTTATACTGCATTTTGTTGTTTTCAGGTCAGTCTTTCTGATTAGCAGATTCAAGCATGCAAAATTGGTCAAGAAAAAAGAAAATTTTAAGCATTGACTGTTCCTTTCAAGTATCCATGGTCCCCCTGTTGTAACAGGTAGAATTCCAAAGTTTCCCACTCCTTCAGATTTCTGTCAGTTGGTTATTTCTTTATACACTACTCTAGGTGGGTTTGTAAAGGCGTTTTGCAAATGTAATAAAAATCTGTCAGTTGCCCTTCAAATAAACAGCAGTCATGAGCCTTTTAAAATGAGTTTCCTCTAACTGATAGCACCAAAAGAGATCAGAAATGTTCAAAGCACAGGAGGAATTTGATGTATCATTGCTGCTGTTGAGGTAAAATGTATCATGTTTGAGGATTTGAGCATGATTTTTGGCTGAACAACCAACCAGGAAACAAAGATGTTAGTCTACACCTCGGTAAAATATGCTTCACCTGAGTGATCTTGGAAGCTAATCCTTTCTTACAGCCTCTAGCCCAGCCAGGCTGGCATCTTGATTGCATCCCTGTTAGCATCTAAGCCAAGTACTGCATCAAGAATAGTCGCACTTTTTTTACTTACAGAAATGAAAAAATAGGTGGGTGCTGTTTGTACTATGAGAATATGGATCATCCCTGCCCCTCTTTTTGTTCAATATCATATCCTTAGGGCCTAGAATTGTTCCTGACACATAAGCAGTTTTGAAACGATTCCAATGAACCTGCTAAGTTAAACACTATGAATGGTGTGAGTCTGTGTACTCCTATTTTTTCAAAGATTTTCACTGTAAATTCACCTGAGTAAAGGATTAAGGGTTAAAACTTTAAAAAATCTATCTAAGAATCTTCCATAATCTATGAGAAAACTTTATTAACAATGTAAAAAGTTTCAATGATACACTTACAGGTGGTCAAATTTCTTTTAAAGATGAATTGAATACCAGACACTGACTACTTAATTTAATGCATGTTTTAGTGCACTTTATGTGACACAAATTAATTTGCAATACAGGCAGGACACCTATCTCTATGGTAATTAGTCATGGTCAGATCTTAATTATCTTCTTAAGTAGGAAAACAACAGGCTTATAAAGACATCTACTATGGTACCCTTGACTGGTGTTCTTTCTAATTTGCTAATGATTTAACCAAAGTTAGAAAATTCACTGTATGCATTTTTGCACAAAGATTTTGAAATAATGATGCACACTTTTTAATATCTCCAAATTTTCATGCACTCTATGCTGCTTGCAAACACTGAGAGGTGCTTTTATCTCTATGTTATACATGAAGAGAGCGAGCTTCCACAATATTTAACTAGCTCAAGGTCAGGAAAACTATGTCTGTCTATTATTCAAGCATAACTGAGGTTCGTATTCTGTTATACTACAATCAGCGATGCTTTTGTAGGCTAAATGGATTCATAATGATTATGACTATATAAAATACGCATGCATATCTCAATATTTGCACAATATTTATAATAGACATTTTGACTATGAACAAGCTATTATCGTTTTCATTGAAATTTTATCTTGGAGACTTTGTTAGAACTAGGCTGTGTGAATTACAAAGGCAAGAGTAAAATTTGCAAAGCAAATGAAAAAGTGTGTTAACATTGATCTACATAATTATAATCAAGTTATTGATGAATTAACATTGCTTTTCCCCTCCTTCCCATCCCTCCCTTCCTCCTTTCCTTCCTCTCTCCCTCTCCCTCTGCTCCTTCCTATCTTCCTCTCTTTTTTTTTTTTCCTTTCTACCCTCTTATCTTTTATTTTCAGTCATTGAAATTACTCCTGGCATCAGACTCTGTGTAAATTCAACAGGACACATTTGTCTTGTACAGTTTGAGAGTTTTAATATAAGGTTTTCAGACGACATGTTGATAGCTGAGATTTGGAGATGAGTAGCTGTTAGCCTTAAGCAGGATAATTTAGAGGGAGACACAGTAAAAGTATAGAAGTATTCAAGTGAGAAACTTTGCTTGTTTTTTTTTTTTTTTAGTTGAATGATGTTCCCACTCTTGGATAATATATTATATTGTTGAGGGAAAGAAAGACAGAAAGAGAAACTCAAAAGGAGGATAAACATGTGCTTTCAAAGCCTTCTAGGTTCCATTAATAAAGTTGAAATTTATTCAGCGCCACTGAGGGGAATGCAATAGTTGGCTTCCTAAAAGTGTTCGTACAGTCTTTCCGCAATACTCAAGGCTTGCTCTGGCTCATGTGCCAGGCGCTGGCATGTAGGTGAGAAGACAGAGACCCCAATGAGTTCATCACTGTCAGGGTCCTTTCCCTCGTGGAGCTCATTACCTGGATTGATGGCTTTGAAAGGGCATTCTGATGTAACATAAATAATAAATTGTAGCAGTGAAAGAGCAGACACAGAGATTGAAGGAGTAGTAGACAGGATGGCTGCCAGAGTCAGCCATTCAGGATTTTGTAATAGGGATACAACCGGGGACAAAGACGGAAATGTATTGGATGCAGGAGGCATTTAAACTCAACTTCACTGTTAAGGAGAGAATGAGGCGAGGTGCTATACATTTCTCATCCCTGTATTTCCAAGCTTTGCTTAAGCAATTTAACTCTGATTGTAAGTGTTTGCCTTTCCCAGGTCTCTGATGTCAAGTTTCTGGCTTTATAGTTTGGATTTTAGATAGGGGTCAACTTTATTTTTAAACTCTGTGATGATTTTTAACATGTTTCTATAGCTACATATTTTAGACTTATGATGTCTTATTAGTATATTTGATGGCTGTCTCAAAAATTGCCTTCAACATATTTGTGTTTAGCTTTTCTTCTGCCATTTATTTGTTTTACACTGACTGTCTGTGATGGACTGAAAACTTGTCATCTGTTTGTAACACCCAGCTGAGCTGAACCAGCACAGTGCTGGGTGTAGAAGGCCCATCTGCGGACTGTTGCTGGCCGCATAAAAAGGAGAACTGGACAGGAAGATGGGGCTGTTGGTTCTCCTGAGGAGTTTGATGTGCTGGCTTTCCTGAAGTGAACTTGGCTGTTGTCATCATCAGAGGAGCCTGGGACCTTGTTGTCCCTGAGAATGACTAGAGCTCACTTGCGGGGAGCTCTGGTCTTTACTTTGAGCATTGTGTCCTGGCTCTAGAGGGGACGGAGGTGCACTGTTCAGTCTCCCAGAGAAGCTTGTCTTGCTGGCTTTCCTGTTATGAACTCTGCTGGTCTCACGATTGCAGGAGTGTGGGACCTCTGTGTCACTGAAGATGGCTGCGGTGCTCTTTAGAGGAGCTGTGGTTCTTACTTTGAGCGTTGCTTTCTGGCTCTAGTGCAGATCCCTCAGCCCACTAGCACAGATCCTTCCTCCCGCTGGCACAGACTCGCCAGTTTCCACCTCTGACTTTGGAACCTTCCCAGTGTGGATCCTTGAAACAGCCCTGTATGAGACATTGTTATAGGCTCTAGGTCTTTAGCTGGACTCATGCAGGACATTGGAATCCAGGTCCTCAGCCGGATTCTTTGGTCTTTAGTATGTGGACAAATATCCTGCACTCTTTGTGTTTGACTCTTTGGGTGACTATTATAAAATAATCCTATAAATTATGAGGCCTGTATTAAATTGATTCCCTTGCAAATCCTGACTACAACACCATCTATTCTTTCAGGTGTTATATATTAAAACTTTAGTAGCATTGTAATATAAATCACATAGAATAAGTTTGACATTTTAGAGGAAGATATGTAATATTATTTTTTCAAAATGTCATAATTTTTTAGCATTCTTGAACTCTCCTAAAATATTGAAGTGTATGACAGAAGTGTTTATGTTAGAATTTTTAGGATGTCTCTCATTTCTAATTTTATAAGTATATTTCTTATAAAATGGACCAAATTTATTTGCTTAATCCACTTTTGTTACATCCACCTTTTCTTATTATTCTCAGCTGTGTACTTAATATTATAGATGAGAAATGTAGAATAAAATCCTCTACCAATCCTCAATTTGTCCATTTCACTGTACATGAGATAATCTAGTGTTTATAAATGCACATAGCTTCGAATTACACCTAAGGCAAACTAGTATGCACCATAATTAGCAAATATTTCAATTAGTAATTAAAACAAATTTAATGTAATTTAAGCTTTTAGAACTATTTAAGTAATCTTGCAAAAATGCTGGATTTTTGTATTGTGATTTTCATATTGCAGTTAAGATTTGGAGGACAAGTTTTGTGAAATAACCTGCAGTGTTACATTGGTCAATTTATATATAAATTATAAATACTAAAAGATAAAATGGAAATAAAGGTTTTTTTTCACTTCTGGAAATTACTTTCATCTCTTCCCCTGGCTTTATATCTATAATAAAATCTCTGCTGTAGAAATGTCTGTATAATTTACCCTGATTTTCCTTAAAATTCTTAAGGACGAGTCTCATGAATGAAACCTGTAATTTAGGTTCATAACCACGTGCCAAAATCGAATGTTTTTCTATTCCTTAAAAGGCCTTTAAATGTTAATTATAAGTATTAAAATGTATCACTTTTCACTCAAAAATAATTTCTGCTTTTAGTATCCTGACAGAATAGATCAGTGGCTATCTAAAGAAATTAAGGATTACAGAGTTACTTTTTTTCTTAAAAAAGCAAAAAGTATTCCTTTGGATTTATGTAGGTGGGCTATCAAATTGATAAGTTAAGAAGTGAATTTTACCCTTATATATAAAAATTGCTGCAGAGAGATCAGTTTAATTAATTGTTCAAAGATTAATACTATTCAGGTGCAACCCGTCGGACATAGAGGGCACAGTTTCATTAATGCAGACCACTGTGAGATACAGTGCTGTTTATAGCTCTTTTAAATGGCAAAACCATTAGCTACAGTGTACTATGTCACTGCTATTTATTAATCAAATTCCCCTCAGGAAATAAGTTTTTCAGGATGCCTTAAAGAATGCCATGGGTTTTCAACCAAGATGAGTAAAGATATGAACAGGAATACATGGAAATATTTGTAAAAAGTATTAGCTTATATGTGAAATAACTCATAAAGCTTTCTGACAGCAGCACTCTCCATTCTTCACACATGGAATAATATTTAGTGAAAAAGAAATTTAGTCAGCATGAGTCACTAGACGTCAAATATCAAAAATGATAGAGACTGATAACTTCCTTGGTGTTTTAGAGAAGCACACATTTATGTCAAAAGACGTTCACCACTATATCTAGTCTCTGGGAGACACAGTATTTCTGGCACTATTGAAAGCAGTCCAGTTGTTTTCATGTTCATTTTTCCTGGAGAAATAAAGTTTAAAATATTGTGACCATTGCAAGGTTTACTGTTTTAAAATTTGTATCTAACTATCTAGAAAATGACAAGGGTAAGCTAATCTGATAACAGATCACGGATGTGAGGGGTTCCCCTCCCCCTAAGGTGGAAGTTATCAGAAGAGAAGTACTACAGTCTCAACTGGGAGTAGCAGTCACTCCAAACGCTTCATACCTTACTCACTTCCTCAATGATGACTTCCTGTGTTTCCACATGTTTCCCTGCAACCAAATGCTGAGGACCTGGTCCAGCTTCTGAAATGAGCCGTAGTGCACAAAATAAATTATTGGAAGGATTAGAAGAGACACAGTTACTGGTTTTCACCTGGCTTTTCATACAATATATAGTGGGAAAATAAAGGCCCTTTGTAAATATTACACATACCATGAATCTTAAATATGTTTCCGTTTAGATACTCCAGTCTCATTTCCTAGAGGTGCACCCCAAGGCGATGTTATGAAAGTGAAAAAAACTTTTTCGAGAAAAAAATGAATTTTATAATGTGGTCATCACTTCAAATGATATGAAGAGTGACATGTGATGTAATATTCAAACCACTGAATAATAATACTGAATAATACTGAATACTGTAATAACATTCAGAATACTGAAACATGTGATGACACCAACATCAATGTTTTAAGGAGTTTTGAGAGAATAAAATATTGTAAAGTGCTCCTGTTAGAATTGTTAAGGTGCGGGTATTCATGGGCAGAGATAGAAAGTGCCTGTGAGAATGAAATTGTTGTATTTGTTGGGGGGAAACATTTCACATAAATATTCAGGCTAATTCTGATATTTGGTTATGTTGCCCTTTGTTTTTCGTCCTGTTGTTTTACTAAGTGTTACGTTGCACAGTTGAGAAGAAATGGATTTCTGTGCATAAAAGCTCGCGTGCAGATCCTAACTTAAGTGCTTATCAGCACCATAAACCTAGAGAACGATAATCTGTGCTTAGTTACCTGTCTGTAAAGCACAGTGCAGGTATTTGAGCACCACGCTTCTAAAATCACTGTAGGAATTCAATGCCGGGGCTCCTCGTAGCATATTTAGTACTATTTGATAAAATGTTTGCTTGCATTAGTACTCAAACATAACCACTACTCATATTCTCTGCAGAAGAAAGATATTACCATTATAAATGTCAAAAAATATGGATTGGTATGTGCACAGTCAGCTTTCAATGGCACACAGACAGAGGCGTGTTAGCAAGTGAAAAATACACTGCAGTGCTGGAATGGGGTCACTTTGTAGTGTTCAGGACCGTCTCTATCTGAGAACTACACAGACATCAAAAGCACCCATTTCTCTTCGCTGTTTTGTTAGGTTGAATATGCTATCCATGTATCGTGTAGCTGTTCTGGTAGTGACATGTCTTTTTTGTACATGTCTTCTGATGCAAAGATGTACCATTTCACCATTTAGAAAATGCCATTACTGCAAACATAGCCTCTTAATTGTCACTGGAAAAGTTACTCTGCATTATATTATTTTGTAACTGGGTTTAGGGTGAAGGAGTCTCCTTCTGCAAGTGATATCTAGGTTCTTTCTGTCCTGAGCAAAAAACTGGTCAAGACAGGGACAAACAGTGTCATGTCAAGCTTTATTTAAGATATGAAAGAAATAGGCTTTGCAGAGCCTGTTATTTTATATATATATATATATATATATATATATATATATATATATATATATTTACTTTGGGCCAAGTAAAAGTAGGAAAAGAAGTATAACCCACAACATGAGAGTGGGTTATGGTGAAGAGCCACTGTAATGAGTTCTCAATGGCAACATTTTATGTCAGCTATTCTTCAGCTGACTTCCGGTCTGGGCAATCCCGCAGGAAACCTGCGGGAGGTCTCGCAAGAAGTCCACGCACGGGACTTTGGGAACTGTGCCCTGGAACTTTGTAATTAACAAGTCATGTCTATTTCCCCAACCAGCTTTGTGAGGCTCTAATCTCCTGTCTCAGTTTCATGGAAATTTCAAATTATTGTTCTTATCTTTTACAAGTATCTCCTCAACTTAGGACACCCTATACTCTGGACACACTGATCTTCTGCCCCAGAATATGCTCCTTCCTGACCTGTACTTCTTAGCTAGCCAGAGGCCAGTGTGCTCAATACATTCAGATCTGCTTAATGCTGCATCAGAGTGCTCCAGTGGCCATATGTATAAAAACAGGATCGCTGTCCACCATTCTCTTTTGCCCAGTTTGTTAATTTTCAGCACAGTATGTAAGTAAACATACTACATTTACTTATTATCAAGTCTGTTTCATTATATATTTTTACCTCCTACAAAACAGCTGTCTTGAAGTATGAGCATGTTTTATTTGTTTACTCTTAGGTCACCTGCCTCTACAATATAACACCAGTTAGCCAATACATAGAAAATGCCTAACTGAATGTGACTGGCAGATTTTACTTAAAGCCCAGATGAAATTTCTGTGCAATTGATCTTGGAATGATATAACTTGCACTAGGTTAACTGGTTCTTTAATAAATTGCATAAGCATTAACAGAACTTAAAATATTTAGACTATTTCTAAGAGAATTGAATATAATCCATGAATTTAAAGGGGGAAACAAAACTATCAAAGTAAAAATAAAAACTAAAAATAGCTTTGAAAATTGAACACTAATTTTGTGATTATTTTAAAGAGAAGAGGTGAATCTAAAACACAGATCAAATGATACTTTTCCTGACTGAAATGCTAATTTAAGTACTTTTCTGACTATTTTAGGGCCAGAATTTTTTCTGAGTTGAGAGATAAGGGAGTTTGCTTATATTCCGGTTTACATTACACAGTAAGATTGATCAGTTTGATTTCCAGTTAAATTATGTACACTGGGGAGACAAACTGAAAAATTCTAATGCCTGACTGGCCACTCCTACATATTCATATTTTATTATCATTGCTTAAGAGTAAAAGAAAACAAAATATTTCCCTGTGAGCAAATACATACTAAAGAGCAATGCTTTTGAATCTACTTCTTACACTAAAGTGCCCTCTTGACTTTCTGTAAGAAATAATAGGCTGTTGTAAGAGCAGCTTAGTTACTTGGCTTATAAATAGACAGGTAGCAAGAGTCAGAACCTGAGGTGGAGATGGGTGCTCAGCTGCACTGAGAAGAATTAGGTTAAAAACCGTGGAGCTTAGACTTGAGGCCAGAAAGGAGTTTCTAGGAGAAATGGAATATAACCCTCCCTACATTCATGGCCAAGTTTCCAGGAAGTTAGAAATGTAAAATAACTGGTTTTATTTTAAAATCAGTTTCCTTTGCATTCTGCTTGCTGAGTAGCTAGTTTAGGGAGTCTGAGTCCTAGTTGGTTGTTTTAAATCCACAGACCCCCCTGTGATAGGTGCACCCTGGGCAGGCTCCTGTGTTCACCCATAAAAGATTCCGAACAGGAACTCACATGGCGTCGCACTTCTTGGGACCCCTTCTAGCTCCTGGGAGCTTTTCTTTTTATGTTTCCAACGAACACTTCCCCTTTCACTTGCTTTCTCTCTTCAGTTTCACTCTTTGACTTAGTGAGCCAGCAGCCATTTCATTATCATCAGAGAATCTCAAGTATAGAAGTGCAATTATAAACATTGTTCCACTGACTTACAACAGTCTCTGCCTCAAAATAAGGATTTTGGTTGCTAATGTGTTCTCTGCACTCATTTTCTATGTAGCATTCCTGTTTCAATCACTGGGACAATCATCAGTGCTTAGAATTTTAAATAAATGAATAATTTTTAATGATGAATACCAATAAACAAATGTTAAAGTCAACCAGTTTTCAAAAATATATCCTCAGGTCTATGAGGTAATCTCTGTGAAGACAGGAACCCATCTCAGCAGACACCAGGCTTCATGTGTGCGGAAGGGATCCACTTTGTAGCCACACATCCTTGATCAAATCTTGGCTTTTCCACTTGCTAAATGCATAATCTTTATCAAATTACTTAACTCTCTGCATCTCACTTTTTAAATAAGTGAAATAGACATTACCAATGATATTCAACACATTAAAATTATTTCCAGAATTAACTGAAAATATTTGGCATTATGAGCATATACCATGTTTACCTTTTAAAGTTTTAGTAGTTATTATTATGTAATTTGCCAATTATTTTTAGAATATGAGTGAATTTGAATGTCGTTTTAATTGACATATAATAATGGTATACTCATAGGGTGCAGCGTGATATTTCTTTTTTTTGTTTTGTTTTGTTTTAAGACAGAGTCTTGCTATGTATTTCAGGTTGATTTTCAGCTCACTATGTAGTTCAGGCTGGCCTCAAGGAAGAGGCTATCCTCCTGCCTCAGTTTCTTGACATGTGCTACCATGCCCAGCCAATGGGATAGTTCTATATGTGTTTATAACATGTTCTGATCAAATCAGGCTGATTAACATCAATCATTTTTTCAATATTTGATGCCTTCACATTCCTTTCTTCTAGTCTTCAGAAAATACATAACAGGTCAGTGTGAAGTTGTTTGACCACCTATGCTAGGTAGTTAACTTAAAATATTTCTATATAACAGTGATTAAATTAATTGCAATAAATATCTTACATGATAATCACTACATTTTTAAAGATAATTGATGTGGAAACCTTGAATTCTCCCTATGCTGCTGGTGACTTGATAAGACAGCCTGGCCTTCTTTATCCATCTTTAAATATAACCCCTTAGTGATTGTTGTAGTTTGGTTGTTGAATATTGGGTGCCGCTGGAGTTGGTTATTGGTCATACTTGTGTGGGCAGGACAGAACCAGAGTGCCTCAGCATTGAAAAAAGCATCCTGCCTGGACAATTACAGTCATTAGTCTCTAGGCAGCATTACCCTCCCCCAATACTAACTTTACACGTGTATAAAATAAACACCTCTACTGTTGAAGTCCTGCTGCTCATCAGGTGAGAGGTAACTCCACCTGACCCCAGCGATCATCTCTTGTCTTTATTTTCTGAATCCTCTTGCGGTTTTCTCCCGGGAACCATGGAGAGACCACTGACTTCCACAGTTGAATGTCCCTAAAAGTCCCATGTGTTAAAGGCTAGTTCCCCAGAGTTGTATTATTGCAAGATGGTAGAATCCTTGAAAGGTGTAGCCTACTGAGAGGTCCTAAGGCCACCTGGGTTGTGCGGATAAGATTGCCACACCCTAGCTTTTGGCTTTTTTTCTTTTGTGCCTCTTGGAAGGGAAGTACGTGGTTTCCCTTCACCGTGGACTCTTACCCTGATGTGCAGTCGTCCACAGCCGCAAAACATGGGGCCAATTGATTTTAGTCTGGAACATCCGAAATTGTGAACCAAAATAAATCTTTTTTCTGTATAAATTAATTTTCTCAAGTATTTTATTACAGTGATAGAAAGCTAATGCGGTGTGATTGGCATGATTGCTGTGAATGTTTAGTAAACACATTTTGTGCTTGTGTTGAAAAGACTTGGAAGAGAAGGACAGGAAACATAAAACATGCTCATGACACAATTGTCCCCAGGGAATGTGCTTATGACTAATGTCAAAGAGTATTCAGAATATAACTTCCTTTGGGAAGTTGAGCTAGATTAATCTAGCTAATATTATTAGTGTTATTTTTAACAATATTTATTCTCACTAATGAATTTTTAGATGCCTTGCCAACACCAAGAATAAAAGGATATAGAACACATTAACATGTGTTATGTACATGTATTAACTCCTCATAATGAATGCAATCATACACTAATGCAAATTTTTAAAAAATAAAGAAGAAAGATCACTGGTAACAAAAATAATCACCGAAAAGCCTAATGACTCAGAAAATGTAAGGACAGAGTCATATTGAATGTCAGGGTGCAAACAGGTAGAGCTTACCCCAGAGGACGGAGGACTCCATGCTGTGCTTCTCTGCCCTGCACTTTTTTTTATTTTTTTCTTTTTCTTTTTTTTTTTTTTTTTTTGAGGCAGGGCCCCATATCTTTTCTTTATGGATAAAAAAGATGTGGTATTTTTATACAATGGAGTACTACTCAGCTATAAAGAGAGATAAACTCGAGGCTTTTATAGATCAATGGATGCAACTGGAGAGCTGACTGTGATTTGTTCATTGGAGCCTGCCATTCATGGAGGCTATGGACGCAAGGGTGCAGGCAGCCACTACTTGTGAAAACTAAGTGATATTGCTGTAGTTCATGTTGTGACTGAGAACCACTGAGAGGTCACAATAACTGAGGTTCTGCTGAGCTCAGGAAGGCCCCCAAATTCACAAAAGAATAAAAACATGGTCACTCATACCAATTTGTTTTTAAATTTAAAACCACTACATTTTGAGATTATGACACTAGAGAAAAAGAACATAAAATATTTTTGTAGAGAAAAATTTTTTCAGATCTCTGTAGAGGAGAGAGAGTCAGAGACAGAGAGAGAGAGAGAGAGAGAGAGAGAGAGAGAGAGAGAGAGAGAGAGAGAAAGGAAAAAGAAGAAATAAGTAAATTTATCTTTTTGATTATTCAGTTTAACTTTGCCAGGCTGTAAAATTTGCCATTGTTTTCTCTAAAACATCTGAAACAGACTCAGTAGAGTTTGCTTACTTATTTCAAGGGAAAGTATGCAATACAGTTCAGATCAAAATTGCCCTTGTGGTTTTTAGAATACAACAGTGGTATCTGGTGAACTATATTACCAATTATGGTTTTAATTTCATGAACAAAGCTACCATTGAAGGTCTGTTCACAAAATTATTTATCTCCAGATACACTTCATTAATTATTGCTTCTTTTAGTGTATGCATTTAGAGTCATCCTGAGGACATGTGAACTAACCACTTACCCCTAGGATGTGCCCACCACCCTGAGGATTTAGAAAATAAGCAATGAGCTGTGGTGTGAGGGCAGAGTATAGATTGCTCACAGTCAAGATTTATAAACAAATAAGTAGTGTAGGGATAAATTATGTAATATTTCTAGCAACCATGTCAAATTGAATGATTATGGGATCACAGTGAGATTCTTACTAAAATAAATTCATCTTTTTCATTTTAAAGAGAAAAGAACAATACAAATTAACACAAAGGCATAAACAAAACAACACAAAATCGATACAGAATTGCAAATAAGATGATAGGAAATTAAGAGTGGTTGTTGTATTACATATTGTTATCTTCACATTGGTTACTCAGACAACCACATAGAGGCATGCAAGGTTGATCAAATAATTAAACATTAATTGTTCCTTTCAGTAAACCAATAGAAATTAGTAGTATAATTATCTTAGCTATCTTGTATATATATATATATATATATATATATATAGATAGATAGATACATAGATATATATAGTTTTCCCCTTATTTCTTTTCTCTTTTCCCTCATCTCAGTTGTTCTTCTCTTTTGAAAAGTTTCTTTTCCTTTCACAGTATCTATTGTACCTTTGAGATTTTATTTACTCTTTCAGGTTCTTACAGTAGATGGATAATGTGATGTTTACACATGTGAGTATGATTTATTTCATTTATGAGTATGGTCTCTAGTTGCATTAACTTTAAAAGCCTTGAGTTTATCTTTCTTTACAGCTGAGTAATATTCCATTAATTTTTTGTAATGAGTTTTTATCTTGGTTTCACTCCTGGCCAATTTTAACCAGACAGATGTAACAATGAATATGTAGAGCACATTACCTCCCAATGGCGTGCTGAACTTCAGTCAAAACAGGCATTGATCAGCATATACTATACTTGGCAATTAAATAAACTCTGACACTTTTTAAATTTACTTTCAAATTACTCAGTATGTTAACTATGACAGTCAAAACCAGAACTACAATATTGGTTTCTGATAAATTCATACAAATGTAGAAAATATGTGGACAGTTAATAAATACTAAGTTGGAAAATACATGGATAATTAATAAATAAATTTTATTCAAATGGAGGGCATAATATACTTTCTTTGTTATGTAAGTCTTCAGAATTTTTGCTCATAAAAGTACTTTGAACACAGTTGTTCAAGGAAATATATAGCTCGTTAAGTAGAAACCTAAAGAAAAGATGGAAAGATAACTTCATCATTTGTATTGCTCTTTTAAAACACACATAGATGAATGTATTGATTTAAATCTATGCATCTATGTATTTATCCTTCATCTGTTCATCTAGGCTGCCTGTCATCTTGTAACAGCAAAAACAGGCTGAAATTCACAGAAGACTGAAGAACTCTATTTAAGGCAAACAGAGTTTATTACTTTTAGAGCAGTCACTGCACATCCAGGACTAGCAGGTCAGGAATGTGGGGCCCCTACCTGCCTTTGTTTCCTCTCTATACACATTTTTGGTTTCCATGGTAACAGATTGGAATGTTGTAGCCCTGGCCACACGTTATTTTACTTGTCCCACATGTCAGGTCAGGCCCCAGTCGTGAGCCCAACCTCAGTTATACATACTTTCTGTACTCTGTTCTGTGTGTCCTCCTTCAGATAACCATACATTTCCTTCATGGTTACAATGTTTATCTAGGGCCAGGGAAGGGATGACACAACCCAGGCAGGGTCATAGGTGGCTGTAAGGTTAACTTTTTATAACCCCTCCAGAATGTTTCTCAAGACACATTTTGAGGCTTGTACTAAGGCTAAAACTATTCTATCTTAAAAATGATACCTTAAGAATTACCATCCCCTACAATCTATCATTGGTTATAACCCAGTATCAGAAATCTTAACATAACTTGATGAAGTTGAGAGAAGATCAGTGCATTAAAAATGTGTTAAAGCTTTCTTTATTTGAGGCACAAAATAGACAGTCATATCATTCTTAGGTTAAAAAATAAAGACACTCATTTTTCTTACTTAAAATAGGGTTAAAAGGACCCTAAAAACTGTGAAAATTCATATATAAAATTGTGCTCCCGAAGCATATCTCATACTCATAAATGAAATAAATCATACTCACATGTGTAAACAGTTAATAGAAGTGCACTGAAATGACAAGCGAAAGGACAAGAGCGGACAGAGTGCTGGTGGTGTGGAGGACTCTGGAGCTCTTCTTTCTCGCTCTACTCTTATGTTCTGGTATCACTTAGATACAAGAGTTAAATGCCATTTAAAGGATGATGAAGTCCAGCTTTGTCGTATCAACCGAGAGCTTCTCTCCTGAGCCCTAGATTCACCTACAGAATTCCCTGCTCACAAACAAAATACTGTGTCATATTATTATCCTAATCAGAAAGAGTCTATGAATTTGAATCTTAGGATGGCAAGTGAAACTTTGGAGGGGATAGGGCCATTGGTAATGACCTATGAAGAATGAAGATAGATTAAAAATTGAGGAAGGGCTGGTAGCAGGAATCTTTAAGGAAACGAGAACCGAGTCATAGCAAAGGGTCTGAGACAGAAAGTACAGTAGAGCACACGAGAACAAGAAAGAACCTTGTGGCCATTGCCTGAGGACACCCAGGAAAAGACTGCAGGTGGGTTCCTGTGGATGAGTAGAGGGAGGATCCGGTGGAAACCTTTAAGAAAGTTTGCTCATTATCATCATTATAATTAGAGGTCTACAGAAGGTGTTAAGCAAGGCTACTCAGTGACTGAATTTTTACTTGGAAAATTAAGAAAGAGAAATGAATCTCACTTTCTTACAGCAGCAAACATGGCGCAAGGTGGACCATACTGGTTCAACACTTCCCTATATGTGTGTGAGATTATCGGAGTTACATCAGCTCTTAGCGATCCGCTTGTTTGAACTCTTACTATTTTCTAACCCAGAAATGTAACATTTTTATCACTAATGCAGAAGTGGACTACATTATGCAAGCATCCTATTGTCTTTAGACCCCTGTAAGTATATTGTAAGCTTCCAGTGAGCTGTGCTTTTGAGGAGTCCTGATTTATCCATTTAATATAAACTTAAAGAGGACGGACTAGGGACTGTGAATAGTTACTGGATGTGTGAAAGACCTTGCTTCATGAAATATGCTCAGGTAAAACTTCAAAACTCTTTTTGACTCAGTGTCATTTCACTGCAGTGGGTTATTAATTGAAATCAAAAGAAAATAATACTTTTGCACACGGTTGACAAATCAAATCTGCTGAGGTTTTCCTAAGTCTGGCTTGGTGTTGTCTGGTATTTAATTAAATAGAGCACAAATAAAGTGTCCTCAGTTTAATTTTCATTCTGCAGCTCAATATTGTAAACTATTCACAGCATAATTAAAAGTCCTGAAATCTCCTAGGGATGATATTATCCAGTAAGTGCCTAACATATGAAACACGGAAGTCTCACTGTTACTCTGTGAATTTGTGTGTGTGTGTTTGTGTGTGTGTGTGTGTGTGTGTGTGTGTGTGTGTGTGTGTGTGTGTTAATAAAGTCATGCAAGTATTCTTTGCTTAATATGACTGAGCCGAGAAAACCCCAGCTGGCATCCAAGCTACCTGCTTTAAAATCTCTCTTAGAATCTGAGCTCTGGGACACCTTCATTAAATTAATATAGGGATTGTGTTGCATTTGATTGGATTTCACTGAATTTTCTCTGTGAAAGAACTTATTTTTGGGTAATACAAATTCTCTCCAAGTATAACCAAGTATACTTATTGTCAAATTTCAGGTTTAGTGTTCATGTTGAATGTGAAGAGTAAAAATAAATATAATGTAAGTTTTTAAGAGGAAAACAAAAATGTTATTTAGGAAAAATACTGTTTTATGTATAGGTTTAAAAATAGCATCTGTTTCTTATCTCCATAGTTACTATTTAAAGTATCTACAGTCCTAACATTTAACTGAAATAACTATACATCATTGATTTAGCTAATTCAGTCCTGTGGAAGGAATCTGATTACTGAATGGTAAACACATCTACCATTTGCTTCACCAGCCACAAAGAAAAGAGGCCAAATGTAAAACTAATAATGGACTGCAAGAGCATTCATGCAATTATGCTGGGTGTCCCAGCTTTCTTCTTGAGAATCAAACATTTTCTGAAAGCTAGCCTATTTGATATTTTGATGCAAGGCATTAAAATGTCTTATACCTTGGATCAAATCTAGCTTTTCGGAATGATGTTCCTTCATTGCAAGTGTCCTACTCCATGATCATTTTGCTAATGAATAGAAAACTGCAAAGTTTGGCCCAAAGGGTTTATTTTTGGAAAGATTACATTTTCCTTTGCTTGTCAAATCCAAACTGACCTCACAGTTGAAAAATTATCACTTGAATATCATGCATGTTATCCAGCATTGAGGGGACGGTATGTGTGGATTCTTAGTGTCTGGAAATGAAGGGGAGGGGAAGAGTTATGCAGTGTTGCATAGATGTTTTTTATTTCAGTAAATGACAATGAGGAGCCAGTGCTATTGATTTTGACCCTGACTTGCAAGTTGCATATTTAAAGAAATTCAATATCATCATTGACCTAGGTTAAACAACTGGGTATGCATAGTAGACCATCATAATCAATGCCACATTCATAGAACTCGAAGGCTAACATGAGTATATAGAGATTTCTCAGCATTCCTTTTAGGAACAGTGTAGTCAGATGGAAAATTGCAGGGGAAATACCCTGGATACATTCTCTGATACCTCATTTGATGGTAATGTTTTATAGCAATGGTTTTCCCCAAGCCTCCCCAGGATTTTATTTTTTTGTTGACCTGAGGGGAAATTAAAAACTATGTCCTAAAATTAGTATCCATTACATTAGATTAGTTACAGTAAATCTCTTTTTCTCTAGGCTAGATTAGGGAGCAAGCTGAAGCCCAGAATATAAGTGAAGGTTGTAATCCTTTAGCTTGATTTTGTCGATGAGACTGTATCAATACAAGCCACCCGGGGATGTGGTGAAGCACAGTTCTTTGTGTTTCTGGGTGGACCATGGAGGCATAACCTGAGGTCCTACATCCGGGTCCTCATTCCCTCCTCATGAGTGCTATTCCCCGGATGTGTTCCTCTGCCATCTTGAACCAAGCGTCTTTACTGCCATGTTCTCCTATCCTGATTTTTCTGCCTTGGAGCCAAACAACCGTGGACTCTATGTTCTGCAACCAAGAGTCAAATTAACTCTTTGTTTTCTGCAACAGAAAAACTGACTAATACAGAAAGCTGTTTTATTAAACATATTTTTAGCTGTTGTTAATGTTTAGATTCTGTCTTAGAAAATCATCACCATTATAAAATTTGGGATATAATACAATCAGCTTAGCACTGACCATCTTATTGAACATGCATGTGGGTTAGCACCCCTCACAGATTTCCTGGATTAGCTGGTTTTATTTTTCTGGGTCTGTATCTTATTTATAGAAAGAATGCTGTATGATTGATACTTGTGCAGCTGGTTTCTCTTACTACACAAAATACAGATGCTCATCCAAGTTTTTGTGTGAGTTTTTGTTTGAGTTTTGTATTCTTTTTTATTCCTAAGTAGTATGTGACTGTATAGATTTGCTCTGTTAGCTTTAGCTAACAGTCCGTGTGATTTGCTATCTAAAGTGGGATTATTATATCGTATGGTATCATAGCTGTATATTTTGCTGCCAAAGAGATGTCTAAGGTAGTTGTAACATTGTGCATGATAAGTATGAGAGTTCAGATGGTCCTACATTTTCATCAGTTATTTGATTTCGCATTATAAATTTAAAGTTTTCTTCGCATAATGTGTGGAAAAGGATCCATTAACACATAGATGACATGCGGATATCACATTTATTGGTATATATGTGATTTTTTCCCAAATTGTGGCTTATGTCTTAATTCTTTTAATAAGATCTCATTTAATAGTATCATTTGTCAATTATTATGTGAGTTGCCATCTTAATATTGAGTCTTCCATATAATGAATACAATATGTTACTCCTTTATTTTAAATATTTTTGGTGTCCTTCTTCAGCATCTTTTTTTTTTTTTGGCGGTACTGGGGATTGACTCAGGACCCTGCGCTTGCTAGGCAGGCACTTATTCCACTGAGCTATATCCCCAGCCCTTTTCTTCAGCATCTTGTAGTTTTTAAAATATAGATGCTACAAGTATTTCATTAAATGTATTACTAAATGATTCTCTTTTGGGTGCAACTACAAATAGGAATGTTCTGTCATTTGCAACTAAAGTGTTTTAAAAGTTATTTTTGTTCATTGGAACATCTGTACAATATATAATGTTTACATTCCTTGTAGTGAGTTGGTACATGTACAAAATACATCTTAATTCCTTTGTTCATCTGCTTTCTCCTTGCTCCCCCCACTTCACTGCAGGGCCTTTGCACTGAACTAAATCCCCAGAGACAAGGTCTGGATAGGTTCCTAACTTGCCCAGATTGTGTTAGAACTTGTAATCTCTTGCCTCAGCTTCCCAGGATGCTGGGATTCTAGGCATGTGCCACCATCCTTGGCTCAATTCAAATTGTTAACTGCTAGTATTGTTCTTTGTATATTTACATGACATTTTACCAGCTATTAAAGTCATTATTTATAGGAGATATTCTGTAGAATTTTTGATAGATTTAAGACATTTCTTTTCTGATATAAAAATTTCATGCTACAATCCTCTCTCTAAGCAACGTATTAACATTTCATTGACTTATATCCCATTTTCATTATATTGCATGAGTGATGATATATTTTATTTTCTATTCAAGCCAAGGCAGTTCCTTAGTTCCTTGAAAAGTTCTTTTGGGTTATGTGTTATTTAGAGGGATGATTAATTTACAAACATTTGAAAGTTTTTTCAGCTATACTTTCATTATGCATTTCTACTGCAATTCTCTTATGGTCAAAGGACTTAAATTTGTATGATTTATATCAGATTAGACACACTAAGTTTTGTTTTATGGCCTGGAGCATGGCCAATGTTGGTAAAGGTTCCACGTACACTTTACGAGAAATTGTATTCTTCTGTAGTCAGCTGGAGTGTCCAAAGATACAAAATTAGTCAGAGTCATTGATAATCTACATCATTACACATTTTCTGCCTATTATTGCATCTTTTACTCAGACACACATGTTGAGGTCTCCAATTACAAGTGTAAAGTAGATATTTTTTCTTTTATGTCTATCAAATTTTGACTCCTGAATTCCAAAGCTTTATTGTTAGATGCATACATGAGCAGTTTTTAAATACTCTGGAGTCATAGATATATCTGTCATGGACTGTTTTTATCTATGATGATATTTCTTATTCTAAATTCTACTTTGTCTGAGATTAATTTATTTAGTCCAGCATGCTCTTGGTTAATATATGTGTGGCATAACTTTATCCATGCTTACACTGAAACTGGTCTATATTTTTATATTTAAAGTATGTTTTCTATTAATAGCATATAGCATTTTAAATTTTAATTTCACAACCTATACCTTTTCAAACCATTCAAGTTTAAAATTGCTATTGATAATGTTGGATTATAAGTTATTATCTTTGGTATTGTTTTATATTTGTTCAGGTTTATTTTTTCTTCTTTCCTCTTACTCTGCCTGTTGTAGTTTTCACTGGGCTATTTTTATGAATCAGTTTAAGCTTTTGCATTGTCTTTTTCTGAGAATATATTTTTAAAGCTTAGTAGTTTGTCTGAGTCTATCTTTATGTAGACTTCATCTATAGTAAATCTTATAATGTGAATTTCTCCTTCCCCTTCTTTGCATGTCATGATCACACAGTCCCTATTTAACACTTCACATGCCATAATTACTCTCTATACTATTAGTATTTTGCTTATTGATCCTTGAACAAAACTTTGAATTGTGGTTTTTTATTTTTTTGCTTACATTCCCTCTTGTTCTAGGCCTCTGACTAATGCCATCCTGTCTCGGGATGAGTTTATTTCCCTCTCCCTACCTCAGCATTTTGGATTCTGGGTTCCTCTCCAGTGTGTATAGTTTCTGATAAGTGTGTGGAAACTCTTACCCTGGTCGCTATGGAAATAGTATACTTTTTCCTCCTACCTCTTTCAAGGGCTTCTTTGCATTTTGGGAGTTGCACTTGGAATTTGATAAATCCACTTGTGTTTTCTGGGCACTGATCCTGCTTTGAGTTTTTCCTTATCTTTTTTTTTTTTTTTGATCTACAATATGTTTTATTGTCATTAGTTTTTGTCAAATTTTGTCACTATATCTTCATCCACTGGTGAATGTGGTCTATTTTGTTTTCACTGCTTTTCAAATTCTAACTCCATGGATGTTACTGTTTGATATTATTCCGAAGTTTAAAGGAACTATGTTTTTCCCAAAATCCTTTTTTCCTCAATTTTATCATTGCTCTTACCTGTTCTCAGGTTCTTTACATCTTACTCGTTTGCACTGAGTCCTCTGTGGACGAAGACATACCTCATATCTTTTTGCATTCTTAATTTCTAACCTTTTCTTTTGGTTCTATATATTTACTGAAATTATTTCCTGATATTTCATGTGTTGTATCTTTACTTGTGGAAACAGTAACATACCATAATCATTATTTTTAATTGTGTGTTCTTTAATACTAACATCGGTGACATATTTCCCTGTCTCTCTCTTTCTGATTCTGATCAATGCTCCATGTATCAGAATGTTTGCTTATTACTTTACATGCCTTGTATTGTGCTGATGTTACTACTCAAAGCTGAATAATCTATATATAGTAGTGAGAAACATATGATTTAAGATTTGAAGCTGGGTGTGTTGGTGCATGCCTGCAATTTCAACACTAGGAGGATCCCTGTGGGTTTGAGGCCAGCCTTAGCTATATAGTGAGTTCAGGTCTGATCTGAAATACAAAACTACACTGTTTTAACCTCTTTGTTCACCTTCCAAAATGTTTTGAAATGATCGTATATTGGTTTTGGTATTGAGGGTTGAACCTAGGGCCTTTTCTCTGAGATACATCCTTAGCTCTTTTTGTTTATTTATTTTTTTAAATTTTGAGACAGAGCCTTACTCATATCCGAGCTGGGCTCAAATTGGTGACAGTCTTGCTTCAGCCTCCCAAGAATCCTAGGATTGCAGAGGTGTGCCATCACATCGGATCCATATCTTTCTTTGGCTTGGGATTTAGTGTGGGCATTTGTGTTAGTATCTGATGGATATTGGTTGGGCTTGAAATTTGTTGGTGCTGTGTTTGCTCTGAGTGTAGTAGAGGTTTTACATGCTCTTAGTAGCAGAACAAATGCAGGCAGGCTTGTCAGAGGTGGTTTATCTCAACTCTTGCTAATCCTCAGTGTTCAGTAATTTCTTTACAGTGTGTTCTAGAGCACTTATTTTCCACAACTCTGTCAGTGTATTACACTCTTAATTTTACCTGATTTGAGTTGGGTTGGAAAGGAACAAGCTACCAGTGCATTCTCCTGCTCTGAAAAAAGTCTTCTTGGAACTTGAAATCCTGGATCTCAGCCATGTGCTCCCCCTAAGAGCTTTTCCTCTGCAGCAGCCTCAGTGCTGAGCCTCATGTATGTTCCCACTCTTCCTTCCACTGAAATATCCTCCTGCTTTGACCACAAAACTATAGTTTCTCTTATTCTTCTAGCAAACTAAGGATTTGTGCTTTATTGGGGAAATAGATAGTACGGGTTTCAGGGCAATTTTGATAGTTGCAGCTTTTACTCTCTCTGCACTTCCAATTTTTTTTTTTTCTCCACAAAATTTCCCCACATCTTCCCTGTGAGAGCTTGGTAAGATTTATGGAGAGAAAAAGGCTTTAAGTGCTCGGAAGGCCGTTATAACTTTGACCCCAAAGAGCTTTACAATCAGTAGCTCTCACTCTTCCTTTAGGGAATTATTAGAATTTGTTTTTGAGGTATCTTATCTTACAGAGCCCCTGGTGGCATTTTCTCCAGGCAGAAAAATGCTCTGGTTCACTTTCTCCCTGCAGGCAGCTCTTTCTCCCCAGATTTTGGGTTATTTTGCTCAATGGTGGCCTCATTAATCTAATGGACTCAAGAAAATTTGTTATTTTGTAATTTGGTCAACTTTTTATGTGCAGTAAATATGAAGCTATGTCATTTCTGGCTTTTGGGTGTCCAAAATGAAACTAAGAGTATCTCATGTCTTTAGGATTTTTTCTTTGCTCCTTTTAAACTCAAGAGTTTGGACCTGTGCTATGCATTCTCTTGAGTAATTGATGAGCATAGCAGGTAATACAGAGATCACCTCATGGATACTACCTGAACTTTAAAAATTCATTTTTTCATCAAGCAGTGACAAACTATTATAGACAAGACTGTATACAAAAGTAATGATGAACAGAATTATATCAAAGTATTTCTTTCTTTTCGTCTTTTTGTGATGGGATCTCACTACGCAGTTCAGGTTGGCCTTGAGCTCACTTTTCAGTCCAGGCTGGCCTGGAACTGACAGTCCTCCTGCCTCAGCCTCCCACGTGCTGGGACTACAGACATGTGCCATCACTCCTGGCCAAAATATTTCTTAAATAAATTACAACCAATCTAAATTTTCTATATGATTTTATTTACCAAGGTAGCATTATTTTAGTAGTTCCAGAGAACTTAAAACAATCTCATCTTACTAAATTATTTATTTTGAAATCAGATAGCTCTCAATCAGCCTTTGTTCATATTTTCACTTCCTTCCCCTTAGAACGCTGATTAGCAGTTTGGTCAGTTATGGAAGCACAGTGGACAGTAACCAGCTCCATCTCCATCTGGCTTTCCTGTTTGAGGGGACAAAGACGGAAGGAAGCAATAGGACATGGCGGGAAGGGCAGAAATAACAGAAAATCCTACAGTAGACGAGGAGGGCCTGAGAACACCAAGGAAATGACTGACTGAAGATTTATACACGACTGTTTGGGACAGAGGATCTGAAAAGCAGGGTTGTGGTTTTGTCTCTGCTTTGCCAGGCTTTCCTTGGCTGGCAGATTCTATCAGGTCTTGGTCTATAGTAGCTCTGATTTTCCCAAAGGCTTATCTCATCTTGCCATTAGCTTACTTAATTTAGTTTTACTCAGGCCTTTGCCTTTGTCTATGATTAAGTTAAAGTCACTGAAAAGGGAAGATTATCCTTGATGGTCTGGCTATGGTCTACATGCAGTTACCTGTCCTTACAAGAGGAAGTCCAAGGAATATTTGCTTATCCCACACATGGGATCAAAAAAAGCAGTGTGGCTATGGTGGAGATAAGGGATCGATGTACTACCACAGAAAGCATGCTAGCAGCCGCGGAAAGCTGGGGGAGGCAAAGAAGAGGTTTCCTCCCCGAGTTAGTGTGGCCCCGCCAACATGCTGATTTTAGCCGGGGGAATCTTTCAGACCTCTGGACTCAAGAAGTCCAAGAAAAGAAATTCAGATTGTTGTAAACCACAGTGTGTGGTAATCTGTTACAGCAACCACAGGAAAACAGTGCACTTGGAATATAATATACTTATGAAGTATACGTGCTTTTTAACTGATTTGACTATGTCTTGTTTTATATTTATTTCAATTTTTCACTGTTACACACATATACACACATGCATACACAAACACATATTGCAGAAGGGACTTATTTTCTTTCCTATACATACCTGATAATTTTTTTCTGATTCATTAAAACCTGTCTGCAGATTAAAAATAATTAATTATTTATAGTTATAAAAATGCACTGCCATATTCTTTGTGGTTGCTCAGAATAAAGTTTACAGCTAGTCATTTTATAACAAAATGTCTATAATGTAATGGATAAAATATTCATATAAAACACACTTTAATGTATTTCAGTAATTAGTATATTCTAAATTAATATATTTATTTCTTCAGATTCAGTTATGTAGAATCAAGAAACATCTACAAAGGAATTAGAAAAGACTAATGCTATGTGTGCTGATAATGACACTTTGGACTTGTAAGAAGATATGTTAAATAGGAAATTGGACTTCAACACAGACTTCAAATTTAGAAATAGTCTTAAGTAATCACTAGGAAATAGTCTTCAGTAATAATTAACATACAAGGGTGTTTAAACTCTGGGGGATTTTGTATTAGCCCAGAGCAAAAGTAGATAAAGAAGAGAGAATTTTCAACGCTATGCATGTGGTATATAAAGTAAAGACAAAGGATGATGATTCTATTACTAAAAAAGAGAAATAATAAACAATAAACAGTGGAACTAAGATACATAGTTTTCTAGAGTGCAAAAGCCAATATTGTAAGTGTGAGTTTAGAAGTATTGGTAAAAAGTGATGGGTCCAAAATATCTGGTAAATGAGATAAAGATAGAAGAGGTACAAATTTTAAATCATGACCTTAGTATTATCAGAAATGTTAATTATCTTTGTTTTATTAAAATCTTTTTAGTATTTGTAATGTTGGGCAGCTGAAAATGCTATATAGGCTATATGCTTTTCCACATCGAGGCAGTATATCAAGAACATATCATCATGTCCATCAGCTTTTGAAGAGAAGCCAAATTGTTCCTTCATAATGTTTTTATACTCCTTGACAAGATCATTGGGTTTATGTGAGGCATAATCATAAATATTTATATGGAATAAGAGGTTACCTATATCCTTTCTCATGTCTTATCTTGCTGAAACTCTTCCCGTCGCCTCTCTATCATTGATGTGGCTCCAAGTTCTTATCCTGTCTTGGCTAGTCCATTATAAAAGGATAGTTACACATCTTTTTCTCCCAGTCTACCTGCTCTGATTTATTTCCTTCTCCTTCAGGGTTTCTTAAAATTGCAGATCTGCTCTCCTAACTCATTAAGTGCTCTGACGATTTCTAAAAGCTTGAATAAGTATTTTCCATCTCCATTTGCAGTACGGACACGATTTGATTTTCCAGGCTCAATTTATACCATGATCTCTCAATGGTCCCTTGACTCCTACAACTTTGAACTATTACCCATGGTTTCCAAAATATTCAGTTCTTTTTTTTTTTTTTTTTTTTTAACGCCTTTGGCAGTACTGGAGATCAAACTCAGGACCTTGCACTTGCCAGGCAGGTGCTTATTTCACTGAGCTATATCCCTAGCCCCCAGATCTTAATCTTATAAAAATATCCTTAATTTTGCTTTGCTCTTTGTAATCTCTAGTGTCAAATAGACTTTGGATTGTGTACTGTGTTCAACATTGAATATATTTTAGAATGGGAAATTCTTATTGCTAATCTCTTAGTGAACATTATATTAAACTTTAAAATTACTTCTGAAAATTCCCAGTTGTATATTTCCACACACTCAACTAGAGATATCACTATAAGAATGATTCCAGAATTTTGAAGTTCACACATTGCACAGTCCATATTTCCAATTGGTGTGGTTCTACATTTTGTATTTAAATGATAATTAAGTGTAAACTCTTATAATCATTTAGAGCACAAAGAAGCAGAATTCAAATTACTCCATTTTTTAAATTCTATGTTACCACTTGATTTTATAAATTAATAAATTATATGTAATAAATTAATTTTTTATGTGTTGCATCTATTTATTTCCTTTTTTGAATTTATTAGGACATATTTGTAACACATACTAAATATATTCAACTGAGGCATCGGTACAGATATATCACATTTGAGTTCTTTTTATTTTGCCTTCCCCTGCCCTCCCTTTTCTCTGCCTCAATCCTTAGATGTCCTTCCCATCTGTAAAAGAGTCTACCTCTAGAAATTAGTTTTGGTAATGTGACCATTTCAATGATATTAGTCTGCCTGTATGGGAACAGGGGGTGTCTTTGCATTTTCTAATACCCTCTTTGAACTTCCTTTGCAGACTACTGCAGTTGTGTTTGCAGAGGTGCTTCATTTTCTGGGTTAAGCTAGTACCTTGGGTATTTAATTTTTTGAGGCTACCGTGTGAAGTATTGTTTGCTTGATTTCTTTGCCAGTGTTTTCATTTGGTCTATAGGAACACTATTAATTTTTTTTCTATTGGCATTGTTTCCTGCTACTTTCCTAAATTTGTTCATTTCTAGATGCTTTTGCTGGAAATTTTTGGCCACTAATGTAGAAGAAAATGTCATCGAAGAAAAGGATAGATTTTCTTCTTTTTCAGTACATATCCTTTTTGTGTCTTTTTAGTGCCTGGCAATGCTAACTAAAGTTTTCAATACTGTGTAGCAGAGTGGTGAGATTGGAGAGTCCTCTCTTGTTCCTGATTTTACAGGAAGCACTTTCAGTTTCTTCCCATCTGCCACAAATAGCCTTCATTAAGTTTATATAAATACTTGCCATACACATATTCTCCTGGGTTTTTCATCATAAATAGATATTGGATTTTGTCAAAAGATGTTGCTATGTCTCTTGAAATGATCATATGTTTTGTTACATATATACATATCTTTGGTTATATATATAATATATGGATTGATTGAACTATCCCTGCATTCTGTGGATGAAGCTAACTTGTTTGCACTGTGTAATCCTTCTAATGATTTGCCGTATTCCATTTGTCAATATCTTGTTGAAAATGTTCACATCTATATGCATTAAAGAGACTGCCCTGTAGTTTTTAAAATTTTTAAATCATGTCTGTTTTTTGTATCAGGGTAATGCCAGCTTCCAGGGATAAGTTTGGCAGTACTTCTTTCTTTCCAATTACATTGATTAGTTTAAGGTATATTGGCATTGGATCTTTCCGCAACTTCTTACTGAATTCAGCAGTGAATGCATAAGATCGTGGACTTTTCTTCACAGGTAAGTCTTCAGTAGTACCTCATTTTCATTGCTCGTTATTGGACTCTTTAGAGCTTTATATCATCTTGGTTCAGATGCAGTAATACAGATGCATCTAGATATCTGCCTATATCTTCTAGACTCTCTAACTTATGAGAGAAAATCTTGTCACAGTAATTACTTAAAATCCTCTGGATTTTGGTGGTATTCATTGTGATTTCACCTTTTTAATTTCTAATTGCATAAATATGTTTTTTCCCTTCTTTTGATAAGTGTGGCTGTTTGACAAGTTTGTTTCTGGTTTCTAATATTCTCTCTGTGGATCTTTTACCTATACAGGTCACAGGTCATGAGAAGCTGTTGCAGAGTTACATAAGTCCTTCAGAGTGAAAGAGATGAATCCAGGAAATGGAAAATATTTTAGAATGAGGGTCTTGGTGTGTTGTCCCCAATGGCTTTTATTTCTTGGGCTCAAGAAATCCTTCTGCCTCCCTTATAGCTGCAGTGACAACCCTGTACTACCAACTCCATTTTGATTTCTTTTGAAATTCAGAAATATACAGTCAATTGGAAGTTTATCTGTGCCACACACATTATTCACATTGAAAATTTTTTACAAGATGAAATCTTGAAAATGGGAGCATAATGTTATTACACTGATATTTCTCCATGTAGATACATGTTTTGTTATTCACAAAATATGTGTCAATGTAGTTGAAATTACCGATATGTCATTTTTGTTTTTTTCAATCATATTTTATATCCTATGTTTTACATAGTTTCACTGGGATGCTTATATTTTTGACGTTTAATAAAGTAAGTTGCACTTTGGAAGTTTCGTTTTCACCACCATAGTTTCATACAAATTAGTGTTTGGAACAATTATGCATGTAAAGCCATGTTTACTGGGTTTAAGGCTCATTTTAAGGCCCCAAGATTTAGGTTTCTTGCTATGAGTTCCTAGTGTGCAAGGCTGCATTAATTATTCAATTTTTCTTTTATTCTCAGTGTAGGAGTTTTGTTTCTCCATATCTCTTCCAATTAAAAATATTTTCCAAATGTATTTCATACTGTTTCATCATTTACATCTTTGACATAGTGAAATGCCACTGATTTGTAGTTATATGGCACAACTCTTTCTTATAAAAGCTTTACTCTTGCCCTGAAAAATAATTATTTTCCAGGTTAAAGGAAGCAAAATACAACAAAACATGCACTACATTTTTGAAGTATGAATGGTACAATTTACGTATGTGTTATTGACAAAGATCAGTGATTACAGTAAAAAATTTGCAGATATTTGTTCATAAAATGTGCTCTAAAACTGAGCTATAAGCTGTGGAGAAAATGTCCACTTCCGTAAAAGAGTAAGAAATAGCACTTAGGGCCAGAGGATGTCTGGATAGTAAATTCAGGGCACATAAAATTTGTAGTAAAGAACCTGTACTTGGATCTAATATTTGTAACTTGAAAGTTTTTAAAGTGCATTTTTAAGATAATATAAATAAGGCAAAAGCAAGAAAGAAAAATCTAAGCACAAATTCTGTTCTAAGAAACAGTGGCGTGGCCAGAAAAAAAAAAACACATTATACAATTTTAATGTTATTGTCTGCAGGGTTCCCAGTGATATGCTTCACGTCTATCCAAAGTCTACTAAAAGAAGGAAGGACATATTACTTTTCAAATCTGCTTGTGCTTAATGAGATGCTTTCCATACTGTGGCTCCCTGGTGCCACAGCAGTAGCTTGTATCCTCTTTGAAGGAGATATAAATTACTGTGTATCTGTGTTTTACCGAGAGTTATATTGAAAAATGCTTGTGTCTTTCCTTTGTTTAAAGGAGTCGTGAAACTTATATTCACTCTACAACCTATGCTTGAGCTTTTGTTACTTTAGACTTCCTATGTGCTGTCTACCTAATTAGATGTCCTGCTCCTTTACCCTGTGACTAGGACAGCATCAGGGCTGACACTTTGAAAACCACCTCAATGGTAAACTATAATGCTGCATAGAGGAATTATCGTTGGTTCCTTCAGGAATTGAGATCATGAGTGCATCTTGATGCTTTCAGACTATACAAGTAAAATTATTGGCATTTATGATGTTTATCTTTCTATTGATCATCACTTCCTGTAGGCTAAAGCCACAATACACATTTGCGACATAATTTCATTTTAAAAGACACCGATTTAAATTTTAATGGTTTTAATCTTATTCTGATAAATTTATAAAGATGCTAGCTGGGCTTTCATATGTATGCTCCACGGTCTGTTTTAAAATTAAATCACAAGGTGTTATATTTGTGCTAAGAGACACAGTTCCTACCAAAGGTAGAAGAATGAACACATGATTCTGATAAATACAGTGGGCAGTGGGGAGCAAAGAGGAAGCAGAAATCCATATGCACATGTTTCAAAATGAGATGCTGGTGGTTTACACCAAAAGGTGGAAACTAAAGAGTAGAACACCGGGTAGTTTGGGATTAAGGGGGAAGCAAACTGGAGACACTACGGCTGACATCCAAGTATCCCCCGAAAGGCTCATTGTGTCAAAGGCTTGCTTGCCACTGATGGGTTCTCAGAAGGTCACTGGGTTACAAGACCACTAAATTCATTACCAGGTTAGTCCGTTGAGGACTTCATGGCTCAGTGGTCTATTAGGGGCTGGGATTTATTGTGGGAAGTAGGGCACTGGGACATTATCTGGAAGGGTATATCTTGTCCTCAGCTGCTCCCTGTTTCTCTCTTTCTGCTTCCCATCTGCTACAAAATGAGCATCTCTGCCCCTCCCTGCCCCCTGACGTGCTTTCTGCCACACCTCAGACCCAGAGACGATGGAGCAGCTGACCATGCAGTGAATCCTCTAGAGCCATGAGTCAAAATAAATCGGCCTTTTAGTTGTTTTTCTTAGGGATTTTATCACAGAGATGGAAAGCTGACTCACGCAAGGAGCAAGGAAGTATATTATCAGCTGTATCAAGCCTCTAAGCAACTAATACTACAGAAAAAAGACAAGTTAAACAGAGGAATGTAGAAGGCAAATCTTTATAGAGACAAATTATTACTTGTGGATGCAGAGGGAAGTTAGGAGAGTAACAAGGTCAATGGGAGGTCCTACCGGGAGCTAGCATGGTGTTGAACATTTGCCTTTAGTTTCATGTCATAATTATAAAGTTTTCTGTACTGTTTACCTTTGTTCTGAGTTGGAATTTTGATTTGGGAACATTGACAATCCCCATTCAACCAACCGTGCTTTTAGAAAGCACATCCCTTGGATCACTGGTGTATCTTCTTTCCTTGTAAATACATATTTATGAAATTCTGTACATTATATCCTTCACTTTGAAACTCTAAAGTCCTATTGTTCATTTAAAGACTGTGCTTTCCTATGATCTAAAATCCACATGTTGAAATCTTAACACATACATGAAGAGTACTGTGAAGTGAAGACTTTGGTAGACGATTAGGTGCAACACCCCATGAGTGATATTAGTGCCTATAAAACAGATAACAGACACCTCACTTACTCTCTCCACCATGTAAGGACACAGAGGGAAGATGAACATCCATGAAGTCAGCCCTCACCAGATATCAAATCTATTGGCCAAAAGACCTTGGACTTCTCAGCCTCTAGAACTTTTAGAAGTATGTTTGTAGATTTTGTAAGTCTTCCATTATAGAAGTCAGAATGGATTGAGACCTGCAGGAAACAAACCTAATTGTCGTGTATTACTAATCACGTACCCCAATATCCATTATTTACAACAATTTCCCATCCTAAATTTATACATGACTATAGGTCACCCTCATTCACTGGTTGGATCCGAGCAGCACATTAATCAGACATTTATTTATTTATCTTGTACCAATGGAGCCTATCATACTGTGTAAAACTAACCAACTGTGAAAAATATTATCCTATTTATTTTGTTTAACTTAGAATAACCTTTTAGATGAGTAGAGTTTTATTAACCTCATGAACTCTTTTGCTCTCCAGTCTCAAGCTCCAAATTTCTCTATGAATATATTTCTAACTTCTTCATTATTACAGTGAAAAAGTTATCATATGACATGACCTTTGTAGAATGACATAAAGGAACAAAAAATTTGGGATCATAGAATCCTAAATTCATATCTTTTGCTCTACTTATAACTGACTAAGTCAACAAGAGGTACTGTTTAAATCACTGTGCAGTGTTGTCGTCTTCTATAAGAGAAAAAGTAAAAGCTGTTAACCCATCTCTCATGTGGAAACTGAAGATTAAATAAACTAGAGTAATAAGTGTGAAAGCAGTTCTTTTTATTCTAATCTTACAAAAGCCTTTCAGTCAATATTGTTTCCTTGCTATTTTTCTTCTTTCATTCAATGTCTTTTTTTCCAGTTTCCTCTGTATGAGAATTATATGTTTAGCAACTGCAGTTTGCTTCAAGCTGTATGCTCAAATCTATTCTAAGCTTTGTGAAATTTAAGAATAACTGTATTTCCAAGAAGGATCCCCAAACAACTAATGGTCTGAAATACAGAATGGTGCCTGAGAATTATTTCCTAGTTGTGGGTCACACAGTTGCTCTGATGTCCTCAAAGGATCACACACTACTCTGTGAGCCTTTCCAAGCATGTTTTTGTGCACTAAGTTAAACAGATCTAGAAATCTCAGTTTGCTGCCCAGTCCTGACTAATGAACTATGTGTAGTTACAGACCTATGTGACTGTCAACCAATCAGGAGGGGACATGTTTACATACCTTGTTTGCACAGGTGAGCTGGAGTGGGTCTGAGCACGTTCTCTATATAAGCTCAACCCTTTCTGTTCTTTCAAAGTGCATTTTCTTTTGCAACAAAGCTGCACTTGTCTTGATTTCAAAATGCTTTTCTTTTTGAAAAAAGTCTCTCTTTAAATTCTTTTCAGTCAATTTTTGTTGACAGATAATCAGACATATACAAGCAAATAAGTGTATATGGGAAGGCTAAATTGAAATCTTGCTTATAATAATGAGTCATACGACAGGACAGAATATTGTTATTAGAACATCATGTGCAATTATTCAAACCAAAATAGTTATAGAAAATTCTGGATGAATAGATAACATGTTTAACCCTATCTCTTAGAGGTTAAGGAAAGAGGTGCGTTTTGTTTTTGTTTTTTTTGTTGTTGTTGTTGTTGTTTTTTTTGCTATGCTCTGGTAAATTTGTGCACAATAGATATAGATCATTTGTACCACTTTTAGAAAACTAAAATCAGTTTGCATAAAATAACAAGTAAATCTCTCTTTTCAACTTTAAAGAGCTTTAGCATCTTTTTAACTGTCCTAAAGAAATCACAATTTTCTCCAACTGAAATGCTCCAAACCTGTAGTCATAGAACTTGCATATTTCACGGTAGTTTCTCTGAACTTGTGTCTATTTCTGTCCTGCCTGAGAACAAATGACAAGATGAAGAATAATGTTTACATTGAGAAAAACGTCTGGGTGCATCCCTCCTACCTGTATAACATTTGTTATGTCAGTATTTTGTAAATCAGATGAAGACATTTTGCTGATAACAGTTGGAGTATAATTTTGTTCCATGAAATTAGGTCACAGAAATTTCAAGCAGAACTTGATTATTTGAGCCAGTCTGGTGCCGTAGTTGTTCAAATAAACCATAAATGTGCAGGCAGAACTAGGGCTTGGCACTAGTTATGTTCTGCTGGCGTGGCACAACCTCATTTTATGTGCTCAGTGTTGCAGCAAATCTTATCACTGTTGAAGCTGCCCGTTGAGATTAGCCAAGAAGAACCCTGCATGGCAAAAGCTACGAACAACTGAAACACAATTTGGTCATTATAGAATATTACTGCTGAAACTTCCTCAATCAGAAAAGAGTTACCAAGTATCAAAGAACATGAAATAGATACCTCTGACTCTTCCCAAGGGAGTGAGCTTACTTTTTCACATACCCGTCTTTCCCTTCCCAAGATTTATTGACTATTTGGAAACAAGAAATGTAGGTGGAAAAACAAAGTCAAATAATTACATATTCTACAATATTATGTACTGTTCCTACAGCTTATGAAGCAATTTATATTACTAGCAATCTTAATTGAATATTTAAAATTTTGTCATTATAAGCTCTAGTTTACTATTACGGAAATCTTATGTCAGAGACAGTGGTTGCAAGGTCGGTGTCATGTGAATATTCCCCATTGGATTGGAGAAGGAAGACAGGTGCTATACATCACATGTTATATTGGAGGGGCAGAGGCAGAGGGTGGGTGGGGCGGTTTAATAGTTCAGTGTCTGAGCATCATAGAATTTTAAAGCATTTAGAGTCTAATGATTTGCCCACGAATCGAAATAATGTTTCTCTTAAAGATAAGAGAATGAAAGCATATTAACAAACACACATTTAGAAAATAACACAAAAACATAAGCCATACAGAATTTCAGACAAGGTGACAGGAAATTAACAATGGTTGTTGTATTACATATTGATATCTTCCAACTGGATACTCAGATAAACACATATAGACATAGGAGATTGATCAAATGCTTAAACATTAACTATTTCTTTCAATAGAGCAATAAAAGTTAGCAGTACAACTATGTTAGCTGTCCTGTGTGTACATATATACATATTTTCCCCTTCTTTCTTTTTCACTTCAAATAATGTCTCTTTAACCCCCTAAAAATCACCAAAACCCAACTCAGCAACCAAGCAAGTAAAATGAAACATTTTACTTGGAACTGGTTTATATTATTAAAATAGATGTGAAAATAAATATTTACCAAATGTAGCTCACATGAGTTGCTAATGCCAATGAGTTACAGATCTGCAAGTATAAAACACCAATGTAGCCATAATTTATTGATTTTTGTTGTCAAGTGTATTTCCTTATTATATATTATGATGTCAGACTGTTGAATAGAATTGTACTGTCACTTCACAGCTTAAAAAAGGAGTGCTGTATAACATGTGGAGAACAATGTGAAGTCTACATTTCATCTTCTGATGTACAATGCATCCATTAATAACCTCTTAGATGCACTTAAGTAAAACTCATAATCAAATTCTTTTTTTAAAAATTTTTTTTAAACTATAAAAAACAAAAATAAGAAGAACAACAACAGGGGCTGGGGATATAGCTCAGTGGAATAAGCACCTGCCTAGCAAGCGCAGGGTCCTGAGTTCGATCCCCAGTACCGCAAAAAAAAAAAAAAAAAAAAGAACAACAACGATAAAAAAAGGAAAACATTAATGAAAAGACACAAAGCAGCACAAGGGTAGTACAATAAAAATTGAATTACAGACACAGTGACAGGGAACCACCAATGGTTGCTGCACCACACATTGATAACTTCAAAGTGCATGTTTCTGAAATCACATATAGACATAAAATCTTGATCAAACAATCATGAACTGTTCCTTACCATAAAGCAACACAGGTCAACAGCGGCACCAGATTAGTCCTCCTGCATATACACACATAGATACATATCTGTCCCTTTCTTCCCTTTCCTCCTCCCCTCATCTCACCTGCTCCCTACCTTTGAGCAGATTCCCTGCACACCCCCCAATCCACATTCCCATCTTCAGATTCCTACACCAGTGATATAATACACTGCCTGCACATGAACCTCTGATTTATTTCACTTATGAGTATGGTGTCCAATTGTGACCATTTGCCTACAGAGGCCCCAAATCCGTCCCTCTTCACAGCTGAGTAATATTCCATTATATAAAAATGCCGCAGTTTTTAATCCAGTCCTCTGTGGATGGACATTTGGGTTGCTTCCATGATTTAGCTATTACAAATTGTGCTGCTATAAACATGGTTGCACACATGTTGTGATGATATGATACTTTCAGATTTTCTGGGAAAATACCCAGAAGAGGAATAGCTGGGTTAAATGGAACCTTTAGGTCAAGTTTGTTAAGGAACCTCCAAACCAATCTCCACAGTGGTTTCCCCAGTCTGCATTCCCACCAACAGTGCAGAAGACTTCCTATTTCTCCACAGCCTCGCCAGCATTTGTCATTGGATGATTTCTTGATGCTGGCCAATCTTACTGGGGTGAGATGAAATCTCAATGTTGTTTGTATTTGCATTTCTCGAATGACTAAAGATGTAGAACATTTTCTCATATATTTATTTGCCATTTGTATTTCTGAGAAGTGTGTATTCATCTCAGATTTCCATTTCTGGATTGGGTCTTTGACTTTGGACGGGTTCATGTTTTTTAATTCTTTGTATGTTCTAGATAGAAGACCTTTGTCCGAGGGACAGCCAGCTAGGATTTTTTCCCAATTTGTGGGTTTTCTTTTCACTTTGCTGGTGATTTCTTTAGATGTGCAAAAACTTTTCAGTAAGATGAGGTCCCACTTACTGATTCTTTGAAGTGTTTCCCTTGCAGTTTGATTTTTGTTCATGAACCCTTTGCCTACTCCTATGTCTTCAAGATTTTTACCTACTTTCTCTTCCAATAGATTTAGAGTTTCTGTTCTAATATTGAGATCTGTGATCCATTTTGACTTGAGTTTGGTGCATGGTGATAGATTTGGGTCTATTTTCAGTTTTCGGCAAGAGGCAAGCCAATTTTTCCAGCACCATTAACTAAACAGGCTATCTTTTTTCCAGTGAGCATGTTTGGTCCCTTTGTCAAATATTAGGCGGTTGAGTGTGTTTGTGGTTATGGCTGCATCTTCCAGTCTGTTCCATTAATCCTCAGGTCTGTTTTTTAGCCAGTACCCAGTTGATTTTATACAGTAGCTTTGTAGTATAATTTCAGGTCAGGGACTGTGATTCCACCTGACTTGTCCTTGTTGCCCAGGATTACCTTTGCTATTCTGGGTCTCTTCTGGTTCCAGATGAATTTAAGGAATGTTTTCCCTAGATCTGTGATGTACCTTAATGGTAGTTTAATGGGAATTGCATTAAATCTGTATAACAATTTTGGTAGTATGGACATTTTCACAATGTTGATTCTTCCTAACCATGAAAAGTGAATGTTTTTCCATTTATTGAAATCCTTATCAATCTCTTTTTTCAGAGTACTGTACTTTTCATTGAATAAATCTTTCACATCCTTTGTTAGATTGATTCATAAATATTTCAATTTCTTGGACGCTATTGTAAAAGGTATGGTTTCCTTAATATCTCTCTCAGACTGTTGGTTGTTTGTGTATAGGAATGATATTGATTTTTGGGTGTTGACTTTGTATCCAGCTACTCTGCTAAATTTGTCTATTAATTGAAGGAGTCTTCTTGTGGAGTTTTTGGGGTCTTCCATGTGAAGAATCATGTCATCTGCAAATAGTGATAGTTTGACTTCTTCCTTTCCTATCCTTATTCTTTTTATTTCTCTATCTTGTCTAATTGCTCTGGCTAATGCTTCTAGAACTATGTTGAATACCAGTGGTGACAATGGACATCCTTGTCTTGTTCCTGTGTTTAAAGTGAAAGCTTTCAGTTTTCGCCCATTTAGTATGATGTTGGCTGTTGGTTTGTCATAGATGGCTTTGATTAGATTGAGGTAAAGACCATCTATTCCTATTTTTTCTAGGGTTTTTAACATGAATCCATGTTGGACTTTATCAAAAGCTTTTTCTGCATCTATTGAGATGATCATGTGATTTTTGTCTTTGACTCTATTGATATGATGTATTGATATGATGTATTGTGAATATTGAAACATCCCTGCATTCCTGGAATAAATCCAACCTGGTCATGGTGTATAATTTTCCTTATATTTGCTGCATTCTATTTGCTAGTATTTCCTTGAGTGTCTTTGCATCTATGTTCATTAGGGAGATTGGCCTGTAGCTCTCTTTCTTACTTGGGTCCTTCTCTAGTTTTGGTATCAGTGTAATACTTGCCTCCAAAAATGAGTCAGGGAGAGTTGCTTCCTTTTCAGTTTCATTGAAGAGTTTGAAAAGTGTTAACATTTAATCTTCGCTGAATGTTTTATAGAATTCTACTGTGAATCCATCAGGGCCTGGGCTTTTTTCTGTTGGTAAATTTTTAGTGACATTTTCAATCTCATTAATTGATATTGGGTTGTTCAGGATTTTTGTATCTTCCTGATTCAATTTTGGTAGTTTTACATTTCTAGGAATCTGTCCCTTTCTTCTGAGCTTTCTATCCTATGGGAGTAAAGATTTTCAAAGTAGATATTAAGGTCTTTTGAATTTGTGGAATCTGTAGTGATTTCATCCTTTTCATTCCTTATTGCATGAATTTGAATTCTTTCCTTTCTTGTTTTAATAAGGTTAGCTAGGGGTTTACCAATTTTATTTATGCTTTCAAAGAACCAACTCTTTTATTCATTTATTTTTTGTAGTGTTTTCTTCATCTCAATTGCAATAATTTCTGCACTGAGTTTATAATCTCCTTCTTTCTTTGGGCTTTTGGTTTGACTTGTTCTTCTTTTTCCAGAAGTTTGAGGTATAACATTAGTCTATTTATTTGCTCTCTTTCTGTTTTCTTTATATGTGAGTTCATTGTTAGAAATTTCCCTCTGAGGATTGCTTTCATTGCATCCCACAGATTCTGGTAGGTTGTATTTGCATTTTCATTTGTTTGTAGGTATTTTTTAATTTCTTCTTTAATTTCTTGTGTGACCCATTGGTTCTTCAGGAGATTGTTGTCTAATTGCCACATGTTTATGAGGTTTTTGGAGATCCCTTTGTCATTAATTTCCAATCTCATTTCACTGTGGTCAGATAATATGCTTTGGATAATATCAATTCTTTTGCATTTAGGTAGGTATGCTCTATGGGGTAGAATGTGGTCTATTTTAGAGAAAGACCCATGTGCAGCTGAACAAAATGTGTATTCTGATGTTGTGGGGTGGAACACTCTGTATACATCTACTAAGTCCATTTGTTCACACCTTTGGTTCAGGTCTATTATTTCTTTGCAGAGTTTTTGGCCAGTTGATCTGTCTCTGTATCAGAGGGGTGTTTAGGTCCCCTATTACAATAGTGTTATTAATTATTTGGTTCTTTATGTCTGTTAAGATTTGACTTACAGAATTTGGTGCTCCATTATTTCGTACATAAATGTTTAGGATTGTCATGTCTTCCTCTTGCAGCTTTCCCCTAACTAGTATGTAGTGGCCTTCTTTATCTCTTTTGATTGTTTTCAGATTGAGGTTTACATTATCTGCAAACATAATAGCTACCCCTGCTTTTTACTGGGAACCTGTTGCATGGAGAATTGTTTTCCATCCTTTAACTTTCAGTCTGTGGATTTCTTTTTGAGTAAAATGTGTTTCCTCTATACAGCATATTGTTGGAATTTGTTTCTTAATCCACTCTGCCAGACTGTTTCTTTTGACTGGTGAATTGAGGCCATTTACATTAATGGTTGTAACTGTTGTATGTTGGCTTATTCTTGTCATGCTATTTACTTGTTGTTGCTTTCCTATTTTTGCTATCCATTTACTTGCTTCTGCTTAAAGCTTCCTTTCTATTGCTGTTCTTGAGATTGTGATCTCTTTTTTCTCTGTCAAGAATTTCTTTCAGTACTCTTGTTAATTTTGGTTTGGCATTCATGAAGTTCTTCAGTTGTTCTTTGTCATAGAAATATTTTATTTCTTCATTCAATTTGAAGGATAATTTTGCAGGATGCATCAATCTGGGTTGGGAGCTGTTTTGTTTCAGAATCTGTAATACCTCGCTCCAAGCTCTTCTTGATTTCACGGTTTCTGTTGAGAAATCTGTGATTCTGATGGGCTTTCCTTTATAGGTGATCTGTCTCTTTTCTCTATCTGCTTTCAATATTGTGTTCTTTTGCTGGATGGATGTCTGGGATCTTGACTATTATATGTCTGAGTGTGGCTTTATTTGAGTTATGGCTTGTTGGGGTTCTATTTGCTTCGTTTAACTGCACTTCAGTATCTCTTACCGTGTTTGGGAAATTTTCTGCTATTATTTCTGTAAATATTCTTTTTATATCATTTATGTTGCTTCCTGCTGTTTCATTGATTCTTATTATTCGGATATCATTTCTTTTTGCCTCATTTGTAGCTGTTGGATTAATTTTTCTTGGATCCTTGATGACTTTAAGAGACCCTTCCTTTCACAGTCGCTAGCTGCCATGCTGTTTTCAAGATCTGGAATTCTATCTTCAGCTTCATTGAAGCGGTTTTGAAAGCTTTCAGTGGAAGTTTTCAATTCCTGGCAATCTCTTTCAGTCTGTTTCCTGTGTTCTAATTCATTCCTAAATTGTTCATGTAACATTTTCATTTGTTTCCTGTTCTTCTATTCTTTTATCTGTTTCTTCTCTATATGTGTGAAGCATTCCTTCCATTATTACTTTCACTTCATTTTTTGCCTGAGAGATTATTTCTGCTTTAATCTCTTCTATGGCCTGATGGAGTGGTTTCTTTACTTCAGATGCGATCGTTTCAGAAACTGCAGGTATGTGGCTTCCTCGTTCTCCTGTATCATTGTTTCCTGGACTTGTTCTGGGTGGGGTTGAGTTCTGTGGCTGCGTTTTGCTCCTCTGTCTTGTCATGTTGGATGTCAGATGAAAAGTTGCTGGGCTACACACTACCCAGACAGCTCACAGATGACTCTAGCAACCCTAGCTTACCTGGACATCAAACTTATCCCCAGATGTTAGCTGACCGTGAAGCACTGGGCCCAGGATCCCCAGACGATTGCTGAGGTGCCAGGCTCAGAGCCCACCTGCAGTAGTGGGGGAAAGTTGTCTTGCCGGGCATAGAACCGGCATGTGTCTTGCCCATCAAAGGACTGCTGGGAAGCCTGCTCTAGTCTTGGCTGGGAAGCTGGGCTCCTGCTCTGCAGGAAACTTCAGGAAGGTCTTTAGGGCTCTGCTGCTCTGGTGGAGTTCATTCACCCAGCTATAGTCTCACCGGAGAAGCTGCTCCAGCTGAACTGGTCTGTTGCTCTGCGGGAAAGAAGGGCAGGCGTTCTGGAATGCTGCTCCCTTAGCTCCGCCAGCTGGTCTGGCGCTCTGCGGGAAGTGGCAGGGTTACCGGCCCACAAGCAAGTTCTAGGATTGAAGGAAATTTCATAGGTCTTTGGTTTTAATTTCCCACATAACTCAAAAATACCTGTGTATAATTAACCCTCTTTATTAAGCAAACATTCACAAGGAAACTAATTCAATTAAGCCCCTCATCATGAACTTTTTTTTTTCCTTAAAGGAGATTTAGAGTTTGTATAGGTACTACAATTTCCTGAAAGATTTCACTTTTACATTATAAATTAAAAGGGGACTAGAAATCATATAGATCTAGAACATGTAGACAGAGTTCTGCCTTTCCACATATACAAGTTGAGTTTTGTGTCTCTCCTAACTGTTTAAAATATTCTTCACTTTATACATATTTTTGTTAATTTATTTCATTTTTAATCCCTGTGTTGACTTTCTAATTTTTCTTTTACCAACATTGTGTTTTCTAATTAGTAACATTTCGTTTACGAAAAGGATTGTGATTTTTGTTTGCACGTGAGGTCTGGTTTTTGCTATGTTACTGAATTCATAGACTTTAAGAATTATATTCTTGATTAGAATTCTCAGGGAATATGAAAGTATTTAAAGTATATTTTTCTTCTGAGAAAATTGTGAAGCATCTAATAGATTGTTTTCTTCTTTTGATAGTAAATATTTAAAGAATAGCTTGCATAGAAATATTTGATTTATATTTTCCCTAATTTTTTTCTTTTATCATCTTGCTTCCTTTTATATTTTAAATAACTATTTACTATAGAAAATATAATTTCTAAAGTGCAGAGTTTTCATGTTGTTGACATTTATTTTCCAGTATTATAAATACTTGACATAAGCATGATTTAAATAAATGATGCATTATTGATATACTATTAATAACTAAAGTTAATGTATTATGAAAGTTTCCTCTACTCTTATTGTTTTAAAATTTCACCCAGGATGCCACATTATATCTAGTAGTCATGTTAACTAGGTTCGTTTTGGTTATGAAATTTTCTCATAATTTTCTTTGTTTGATGAACTGAAAAATGTCAAATGGATTTTTTAATTAAAATAACAGTTTTGTTGAACTAAAATTTGCATGCTATACAATTTACAGAACACTTTAGCATATTGATAGAGTTGTACAACTATGCTCACAATCAAATTTAGATAATTATTCCTTTCCCAACCTAAAACACTTTATTCATGCTCCCAACCCCTCCCCACTAAATCTAGGTAGCTCACTGACTTTACCTTTATAGATTTTCCTATTGTCGATTTTTTAAAATTCAAAATAGACCAGGCTTATCACAACAATAAATATCTTAAGGTATAAAAATTTTTAAAGTCCCTAGTGATCATTTTTAATATTAAATTTAGCTCATCCAGTTTTAGGAAATTTTCTTAGACTTTAGTTTTATATTATGGCTCTGTTTCACTGATTTATTTTACTTTTTTAAGAACTCTGATACTATAAATATTTAACTTGAGTTTCACTACTCCCTATTCCCTTTCTCTTTCTGTTCCTATTCTTTTTTCCCTGATCACTTCTTTCTTTTTTATGTCATTTTCTTTCTCCTGATTATTTTTCTTCTTTTTTGTAATGCCCATTATAAAATTATCATTTGAGTATTTTCTTTTGGGCTTCAAATTTATTACTTACTTCTGAGGTCCTTTGTTTATATATCATTGCTGAATTTATTCCAATCTTTAAACGTTTGTCCAATATTACTTGTAATCAGCAAATTTTTGAGTTGACAGTTTCACATAATAAAAGGCTCATTCAACTGTATTTAATTTTTTTTGAACTTGCACTTTTTGAGAGGAAGATGAATTTCTTGTTAGGTGAAAGGCTATTTCCTGAATTCCTGTATGAACATATTTTGCCTATTTTCCATTTTTATTATTTTGACATTTTATTACTTTGATATTTTAAGAGCCGGGTGTGGTGGCATACACCTGTAATCCCAGCACTCGAGAGGCTGAGGCAGGAGGATTGTTGCAAGTTTGAGACCAACCTGGGCTACAAAGTGAGCTCAAGGCCAGCCTGAGCTGCATAGCAAGACCCTGTCTTAAAAAGACCAAAAAAAAAAAAAAAAAAAAAAAGATCTTTTAAAAGAATTCTATCTAATGATATTTTCTTCTGAAAAAGTCCAGATACTTTTTGTTTGTGTCTTTGTTGCACCGGGGATGTGGTTGTGAGCTTTCTGGTGTTATGGACTTTTCGTGTTTTCCAGGACTGTGAAATTCTCCTTGTTTCTTCTTGTTACTTTCATTAACCTAATGTTACATGGTGCTTCTCTCTTGGCTTTTTGTCTTTTCTCCATACAGCTTGTGCATTTCGGTGTATAACCTGTAAATTCCACCTGGTTCTTTAATATTTTGGCCTTCTATTTTGAACACACCTGCCCCCTTTGGAGCAAGTACACCTTAAGATTTATTCTCTGTGTGTGTATTTTATACCCTATATGGTACACTTTTAGTACTTTCAGGCTTGTGGCTGACAATATTTTTGTGGTAGCTTCTGATCAATACAGAGTCCATTTATTATCTTTCGTCTTTGTCTTCCATTTGTTTATTTTTTTACTTACATATTTGCTTGGTTTTGAGCCATCCTTGATGGAACAAAGTCTTCTGGCACCATCAAACTGCAGTGGAACCATATGAACTCCTGTACTGACACTTAGGGTTTTTCTATTCATAAACAGTTAAGTAGCAATTTATCTTCTTTACGTTGTGCTAACTATAATGCCTCTGCAGATTTACTGTGCTCTTCTGTTGTTTGCTAATGTCCTGAGAGATGATATTAATAAGTAAATAGCAGTACTGTGACCCCATCTCCATTCTCCAGTCCAATTTTTTCCTATAGTTTTCAGTAATTTATACTTACATGAATATTAAAATGTTTGTTAGTCTAAGTATCCATATGCTTCAGGAGATTTTAACCGGTACAAAATGATTCTCACTTTCTTAAAACCGATATCTAGAACATTGAGACCCACCTAAGGGATATTCGCTTAAAGAAGGCATCTTGGAGATGATGAAGTTTGCACAATGCTCCATTGGTGGAAGAGTCTGACACTGAGTGGAAGTGGTACGAGATCGAATGTACCGGTTCTCTCTCTCCCAATCTTTTCAGCTGTCTGTTATTTTTGACATCAGTAAGAATACTCCCCTTGAGGCTAGTGTTGCCTTCATTATAGTTGACTGTTGTCAAGAAATGAAGTTCAGTCTCAAAGGGTAAGATTTTCTGTTCTTCAGCTTTCTCCTAGATGATTTATTCTGGCTAAGAAGATACACTGTAAAAGGCTAACTAAAATATTTTGGAAATGGAAGAAAATTAGTAATTTAGATGCACAATGCCAATGCTTCAGCTTAAAAATATTCTCCTTCTGTTACTGCTTTGGTTCTTCTGAGGATAGCAAGCGTGTGTTGACTAACCAAATAGAGTAACTATTTTAATTTTAACTTGTTATGATTTCTCCGGTCTTGAGAGTACCCATTAGTTTTACCAGGGTCCTACGAGGAGGAAAGTTAGTTTATGGTGTATACTGGTCATGTGCCACATGATAAGGAATTGAAATAAAAATACACAAAAGAGAAGAAATGTCTTGCTCACAGATACCAGAGTGATTAAGGGTACTGATGGGAAGTCAGAGGTGCCAGGGAGTTCAGTTAAGGAAAAGAAAGTTAGAGACATAGTCAGTGTTGGGAATGTGTCTTTGTTAAGTACATAGGCTGCTCTATTGAGGGTTTACCATAGCAGTTAATGATTGCTTGTTTAAAGAAACACTGCTGAAGATCTTATTTACATGGCTTTAGTGTTGACCATGAAGTTTTCTGCGCTCTGTGGTGGGTGCTGGTGTTTGACACAGTGAGATGAGAAGCAGGGAGGCTTCTGTAATCGGCGGTATCTACAGGTGACATTTCCCACCACTCATATTAGGCATAAACATGGATGCCATGGCAGTGAATATAGTAAACAGATTTGTGATGACGACACATCCAGTTCATTCATTTATTTCATATGTCAAAGAATAAGTGGAGAGAAGCCGTTCTTTTAATTTTAGTTGAATTCCATTTTACTTCTATGGGATCTTTAATATTAATTTGGAAGGACATTAAAATACGAAATTATATTTGCTCAAAGTTATATTCCTAAAAAATCTCAAGGAAGTGATGTGGATATCTAGACTAGTTTCAATATTTTAAGGTAAAACAGTTTTCAATTTTTGTTTATGATTTTTAATGCCATAAGAATCCTTACCAAATCAGTGAAGTATCTTGTTTCATTCATGCTGTTTTCAAACATATAGAAATCTTCTCTGTCTATGTGTGTGTGCTTCTGGAATAGTTTATTTATTTTTTTTCTTTTGTTATACTGGAGATTAAACCCAAGGCTTTTTGTACTGAGCTGCATTCCCAGGTGTTTTTTTCCTTAATACAGAGTCTTGCTAAGTCACTGAATGGCACAGCCGACCTCAAACCTGTAATACTTCTACCTCAGCTATCACAGTGTTGACATTGATACAGGAAAATAAATGTCCCAACCTGAATGATATCAGACGAGTTCGTGTTCTCTAAAACCAAAGAATGAATTTTAGGAACTGTTGTAACCTTATAAGGACAAATAAGTTGCCCCTGCTGTAACCTCCCCCTCCATGCCACTTCCTGTTCTGTACGTGCCAACTTTGACCCTCCCTTTGTCTAAAACTGGCCCCACTTCCTGCCTCTTTGCTTGGTGAGAAAAAAAAAAAAATTCCCTAAAAGGACAAGCCTATGAGACTGTGCCCCATGTTCAAATCTTCCAGTAAGATGTGAGATGTGTTGGCCTCCCCGCCCAGACATGCGGTTTGCAAGCTTAAAAACCCGGCCCCTCACACACGCGGCGCTCTCAACTTACCTGCGTTGCAGTGGAGACGCTGCTGGGTACCAGCTAAAATAAAGCGCTCCTTTTTAAATATCTGGATTCTTTTGGATTTTCTTTTCGAGCCTAGCACAGGAACAACGGAGGTTAAGAGCAGAATATATTTATTGAGAGAAAGAAAGCTTCTATCCAAGAGAGGGACAGAAGGGGGGCCCGAGTGGGTTGCCCCCAACTCTGTCTCTGTCAGGGACTTTTATAGGGAAAAACCATGAGGTAAAGCGGGTCCAAGGTAGGGGAGATGGACAAAACTATGGTCAGCCAATAAGATTACAGGTATAATTGTCCAGGTAAGACTGAGTGGACTGGGATCAAATGGGAAAGCGAGTCACATAACAAACGGGCATGTAGAGCAGGGCTTTTCCCATAAGGGTTAGGTCAGGGGCTTTTCCCCGTAAGGGTCGGGTCAAAGACTCTTCAAGGTGGTCAATCCCTGCTGCTCATCCCTGGGGAGGTATGTGGATGCGTTTGTTTAGTCTTCCGTCTTGAGGTCTGGCCCACAGGTATCTTATCTTTTATGTTGGCTTCTTCCAGGGCCCGGCCCTATCTGGCTGCCTATAGTATTTCTATCTATCTCAGCTGCCTATAACAACATCACAGGCAGGTACAACCACACCTAGGGGGACAGTTTCTTTGTACATAGAAGAATAAAAAATAATGATTAGAAACATGGAATGATAATCAAAATATACAAATACTCCATGCTTATGTTTATCAATTATATCTTATCATTCCGCTTCTATTTTTGTGATAATACAAATTATTCTTAATTTATCGGAGGTTTTTCATATTTTAAAGAATGTCCTCATTCTATATAATTTTATTTAGAATATAATTATCTGCTATTTTAAAATGTGAAATCTATCATATTTATTCTAAAGGAAGAGTTATACTAAAGAAAGTGATCTGCCTCTGATCATGTACCTTGTGCTTATTTTTAAAAAATTCCTATGTATTGTAAAACAAACATGTATTTCATATACAGTAAAAGAGTTCACTTAGCAGGGTTACATAGTTTAAGGGGGGATGTTATGAAGTTCTGTGTGTGTGCACCCAAGAGAATGTGATCATCATATATGACAGATATGTATTAAAATTTATATATATTTATATATTAATCTTTATATATATAAGTTTTAATACATGCACATATAGAAGGGAAGAAAGAGGAGAGAAGCAGGTAAAACACAAAATTGAGAAATGTCAGGTACATGTACCAACCTCCCATGAGAAACGTAATGATAAAATACTGCACGTGTGTACCAATGAAAGTAAATGAATAAAAATAAAGATGACATAGTTTAGAACATTTGCTATGGGAACTTCATAAGTTTAACAAATTTAGCTTTCAAATTAGAATTATACCCTCACATGGTAAAAAAAGCTACAAGGAATGACAAATGAGATACACTGATCTGTTTTTAATTGGCGATTATAATAATCGGGTTACACATCTTAACGCTTGATACTACAGAAGCCTAAGGCTAGAACCTCATTTACTAACAAATCTGTTTTTTAGTCAAGTTGGATATATATATATATATATATATATATGTGTGTGTGTGTGTGTGTGTGTGTGTATATATATTCAACTAATGTTTTGAGAATTAAAAACACATAACTTTTGTGCTCATATCTTACTGTTTTGAAAATATATTCATAATTTATTTTCAAGTAAATCAGAAAATATTTAAAATTACTTTAAGAATATCACTTGCTTCAGGCGTTATTTGTGCAACTAATATTGATTTGCGTCAAATCCTATATTATTATTTCCTGGAAAAATAAACCAGTTAATCTAATAGGAAGTTTCTAATTTTACAATGAGAGATGATTGTTACTCTAATTATATTCAACTAAATGTAGTTTCAGCATAACAGTCAGTGTCACTTGTTTATTTATGCAAATGCAAAAATCTGATTATTTCTGCAGAATTTATGTTATATATCCAGATGGAGACATTTTGTTTTTGTTTTTGTTTTAGACCTTAGTTCAACAACAACTTTTTCATAAGGCCCCTGCAAGATGATTGCTATTATTTCCTCACTAGAAATGTAAGGGTGACTCTTAGCACAACATTTTAAGATAGACAAACCTCAAAATGTGTCTTGAGAAACATCCTGGCGGGGTTGTAAAGAGTTAATTTGCAGTCCTGACTTTGCCCTGGAATTCTTCTCCTTGCCTGAGTTGATAAAGTACATATATCATTGCGGCCAGAGCCTAACCTGGTCACATGGTGCAAGGTAAACAACTGTGGCCAGGCCTAGACATTCCAATCTATTACCATGGAAACCAAAAATGTATATAAGGTGAGAACAAAGGCAGTTAAGGGTCACATTCTCTGGTCCAGAATGGGGGGCAATGACCGGTCCAATTTGGTTGTAATTAAAATTAATTAAAACTCCATTTGTTCTGAATGAGTTCTTTGATCCCCTGCAGAGTTCGACCCAATTTTTGATTTTTGCCATAACAGAAATAATCTCCAACTAGCTAAACCATTGATCATAACAGTTTTGGTGTAAGTTGCTCATCTCTCAAAATGTCAAAAATTTATTCTAAAAATGTGCAAACAGAATGGTATCAGAAGAACTACTCATTTCTCTATTTCTCTACCTACTGAAAGAGGATATATTCTTAGAAACACCTTCAAGGGTCGAAAGCACTACAATAATGCTGGATTTGGGGGAAAAAATGCAGTGTTAGAGAAACAAGAGCTTATAATCTTGAAAATATTCCATCAAAGATCATTTCTACTTGGTTGGAAGCAGTGCAAATTCATTGATTTTCAATTAGTTGGATGTTTAGATAACTATTCTTTGTTTTTAAGAAATAGTTTACTACCTCACAAACATGAAAAATATTGACATAAGTTCTTTGCTTTCATCTGGCAAATTTGTGTATAATTATAGCATAGAGCAGATTTTAATCATAAAGATGAAGAGGTTACTGTGGGTTACTTTGAAACTTATAGCCATTGAATGGTTCTAGCTCCGTTGCTTCTTCCGGATGTCATTTATTATAGAGCAGCTTCATTCTTTTTTCACAAAAGGAACGTTGCGGGCTCTAAATAGACCTTGGCAGCTTGAAAGGGAGTTAATAAAGGACAAGCTAGAAAATTAGACTACAACCTTTTTGTAGTCAAAATGATTTGCCTTCCGTTTGTGACCTATGAGTACCCAGAGAACTTCTTGCTCAAAAGGAAGCTATATTTTGGATATTGCAACTCTGGGAGTTGCTGAAAGCTTCTAGAAATGCAAATTCTCAGGACTCACCCAAGCATTCCTCAGTTAGAATAAACCTGTAAGTAAGATCTGCAGGTGATTCGCTTTGTAGCCCAGGCTGGTATCGAACTTGTGATGATCCTCCTGCCTCAGCCTTCCAGGTGCTGGGATTATAGTGCACCACTACACCCGGCAAATTCAAAGACATACAGAACTTAAAAGACCTATGATTATAGAAGACAGAGTGTTCTAGAAAAGACAAAGATAATCTATTAAGTTTAGTGCATACTCTGACATGTTTCAGTAAATATCACCTCTCTCGTATTGCACAAAATGATTTCAAATCAGAATCTCATAAAGCAAGCAGCATAGAATTAGACTTTAATTATGTTGAGTTTCAATCAAATGGCTAATGAAAAGACCATTTCTGAATAAAATTCAGATTTCCTTTTTATTCCAATTGTACAAGAAATCCATTACAGTAATGGACTCAAACTGTGAGGATGCTAGTAGGTAATATTTTTAAAACTTTCCCATATAACCCCAAATAAAATTAAGACAATGTTTGTCAAAATTATCAATTAGTAAAATAGTATTTCAATATTCACAGCATATATTTCCAGCTAACGTGATGAATATACACTGTGTGTTTGTAGCCATACTGAATTCAGATATTCAAGTAGAGTAGGAACAAATGCAAAAATAAAAAGAGCAAAAAAAAAAAAAAAAAAAACCCTCACAAGAAATGAGCAGGTTGGAGCTCTTTTTCTCTCTCAAGTTGTGAAAATCCCTGCAGAGAGTGTGATAATTTCTTACAGATTGTCATTTCCTTAGGTTATTATTGTATACCATAAGTTAACGAGAGCTAATATATTTCCAGGACATGCAGCAAAGACTGAGAACTACAAAGCCTTTTATCAACAAGATGCATTTACAGTATAAAATGGAAGAAACAGCCTGATTAGTGAAAGCTGGTTATCCTCAGAAGCTGCTTTCAGGCACAGCGCTGCCAACACAGAGCCTAATAGGCAGGGCTGCCTGTGGAAAACATCCAAAGATCTGTCACCAAGAGGCATATTTCCTATTGGAAACCTCCCTGAGTTCTGCATGAGTAACTAATGCACAAGATGATTGTGTATAAACAGTCAAAGGAAAGGAAAAGATGGAACTTACAAAGTGCAGAAATTAAAAAGGCATCAAGAGGGCTGCTTGTCACACAGGTGTATGAATGTGCGTCTCAGACATGACATGGAATGCACTTGGTTATTATCTCAGTGTGTGTGTTTCATGTGATACGTCTCTGGGCTTAAATTATCCTATGAGAAACATCCAACATGATGCTGTTTCTTCTCTCCTCATGAAGTTGTCTTGAAAAGCTTTACAAACATGCACATGCCACATTCCAAATGATTAAAAATTAGTCTCCAAAAGTGTAGCTTTAGGCACCGGGTTTTCTTTATAGATTTTCCCAGGTTGCAAGTTTTCTTTACAAATTTCCTTAGATGATTCTACTACTGAGCACAAGTGCTACACTTTACATCTTACTGTCCCTGATGATGAATACTTAGCACCAGCCTTGGGTGCTACCGGGAGGTGGTAGAATCTCTGGGAGGTAAGGTCGAGGGGAAGGAAGTTAGGTCCCTGAGCGGTTCTTTGGGTGTCGCGGCCTTAGCCCAAGCCTTCCTCTTTATCTCTGCTTCCTGGCCCTGTGAGGTGAGCACCCTCTTCTGCCACAGCCTCTGTGGGCCAGGATGTGCTGCCTGACCACAGGCCTTAAAGCAACAGAGCTAATCACCCATGGACTGACAGTTCTGAATCCAGGAGCTAGGGTTCAACCTTCCCTGTAAAAAGGCATTTACCTCAAGCATTTGTCACAGTGGTGGAAACGCTAACTAGCACAGATGTCAGAAATGCTGAAATACACACTTCTATTTACATATTTATTACACATTATTATATATTTGTGTGTTTATTTATATGTAATCAATTCTGTCTCTACCACCTTTAATTTTCTATAGTTTCTAGGAAAGTGTATAGTACACTTCTAGAATGTTCTCCCAAGTTCTCCTGTGCTCAGGGGTGGGGCTTGTGGAACGTGGCTGGATCATGGCACTGTACTCGTCCGTGGATGAATTCCCTGCCACGGTCCATGGCTAAGTCTGCTCTTGGGAAGCGGCATATGCTCGGAAGAGGAGGGTCACAGAGGGTGTGACCGGCGTGGGATGAAAAGCTTTCCTCCAACAGATCCTTCCACCACGTGTTTATTTATTTTTTATTTATTTATATTTTTGGCGGTACTGGGGATCGAACTCAGGACCCTGCGCTTGCTAGGCAGGCGCTTATTCCACTGAGCTATATCCCCAGCCCCCCACCGCATGTTTAGAGCCAGCTAACTATGGATTGAAACCTCTACTATGTACAAGCCCAATTAAAACTCTCCCCCTTTAATTTGTAGGTGTTACGTACTGTACTTTGTGTCAACAATGAGGAAAGTGATTAAGATGGAAAGTCCCCAATTTTTCTGGTTTTCTCTACCCTCGTCTTTCCTTTGCATAAATGTCTTCTCCATAAATTGAATAATAAAACACTCCATACAATTGATATTATTATTTTAGCTATAAAGTTTTATAAATTAATATTTTGTTTAAATATGTATAACTCCATGGCTACAAACCCAAGTAAAGTAAAATAAGAGAAATTACTTCATATGGTAGGTGTAATAATTTGAGTTATAAGGTATAACTGAGAGGTTTTTGGATAATACTTCCTTTTATCAATTATAACTACTTTAGTCCAAAATGATTTGCAAAATGAATTTTAGTAAATGGACATGTGAAAACATTCTACATGACTTGATTCAGGTTCTGATTTACTTATTAAAATTTATCATAATGTATTTAAAAATCTCTTATGTATAGTATGGGAAATTTTTCTGATTCCCTAATAAAGCAGTTACACCTGGGATTTTTATAGCATCTCTTACAGAGCAAACAATGTTTGGAAAAATGTTGCTATAAAATGGATCCTAGCTTTGAGTTTGATAAGTAGGATGAGAAATTTTTAGAAGACTCAGTGAGATTTAAACAGTTAAAAGCTATGATAGCCAAAAACATGTATCAGTTCAGTGGAAGTCCATCAAGTCTTCATTTGAAATCGCATCGTGACCTTACATTATACTTTATCTGAAAGTATCTATTTCTTGTCTTTCATGATTGAAAGTTGGAAATGATGATCCACCCCATAGTAATGTGTGCATACTCACAGAGAATGTTGATAAAATGTACTTGAGAACAATGTGAGTAATTTATTCTCTGGCTAGTGCGTTCTCACTCCATAAAAGACTGGTCAAGTCTTTATTATTGCCTGCTACAGTTCTATGCTTAATCCGTCTAAGCAAGGTCAGAAGACTGGGACACCTTGTGGAAGATGTCCTGTCTTTTTTGATAACATTCTTCATGTATACAAAGCTTAGCATGGATTTCTTTAAATAGAGCCCTTTACTGATATTTCAGAGTAACTGTGTCCATTTTTTCTGGACAAAGATGTAGAATTAAAAAGGAAAAAAGTTACAAATGAGAAGCTGTAACAATAGTAACAACAAAATGTTCTTCACAGGGCCTTTTAGAAATGTGAATGTCCTCTGGGAAACAATAATTATCCTGATTGAGTCTGTGCGTGTTCCAGTGTCTTTCCTCTTAATAGACTTTAATATTTAGCATTGTTAATGATGTTTAATATTAATGCAATCTTTTGTTCTTTTCTAGAATTACCTTTTGCAAAATTATCTTTTTCAATGTCAGCTTATTCATTTTGAAGAACAACTTTTTCACAAGATACATGCTTTAACTTTTCGGTCTTTCTCTTGGAAATGTTGCTTTCACTCTTTTCTTCTTTACATTTCCCAGTTTATCCTCTTGTTAATGCGTTCTCAACAGTCAGGCATTTTTGGACAGGAAATATTTAAACCCTCTTTTCCCTCATCTTTCATTTTTACTCTTTATTTTGTCATAGTATTCAACACTGCTCCAAAATTATATTAAAATTTTGCATACGTATTGTCTGTGTTACTCTGTGAAGATCCCCAAAAGCAGGGACACTGTTACAACTCCAATAGCGAGCACATAGCTGCACTCAGTACTTCATTATTAACACTGGATGAAAGTTAGCACAATTCACAGTCTTTTTTCTAACAACCAGGGTGCCATCCATAGACACAAATTAAAATTGAAAAGCTATATAATTATCTGGAAAATTCACTTTAAAAGTTTAACATCTTTCAGAAAAGTGCTTTGAAGTTCTGCCTGTCATAGGATAGATCAGATTACGGGAGACAGATAGGAGGAAACCTGATACCAGAGTAAGCCTGTTACTGTATTAAATTCAATTTACCTGCTCATCTCCAGAGATGTATGACAAGTTTTGGTGGTTCATGCTGGTTGGTGTGGGCAGGACTAGTAGGTGTCTCGGCAGTCAAAATTGTACTATAAGGACAAAGCAGCTTACCATAAGCAGGAGTTGCAGAGAGAGGCAGGACAATGTACTTCTAGGAAGACACAGAACAGGGATGTCAGGTCAGGACTTCAAGGAAGCAGTGGATGCCCTGTCTTTCATGTGTGGGTATACCCGGTACAGCAGGGATTTTCTAGCATTCGGGCATGATTGACATTGAATTTTATTTTATTTTTTCAGTGTATAATATTGAAAAGAGTTTCCCACCTATTTTACAATATGATTGATTCAGAGCACAATGCAATTTAATCTAAAGGCAAAAAAGAAAAAAATAAAGGTAAATGCAAATAAGCATAAAAAAAAAGACAACCAGGTTTGTTACAGTTTATAAAAAGTAATAAATGATTTTGTATGATTTTTTTTTAGAATATATTTGGATTGTTTAGTTGGTAAATACAACTGAAAAGACATTGCCAAGCTTAATTATTGCCAGCTCGAACAGACAAGAGTAATTCAATTTTGTGACAGCCCATTCTCTCTGAGGGTTTTTGTTCGTTTGATTTTAGTTGTGGTTGTTTTGTTTTGGATAGGAAAATAAAAATGGCAAATCTTGAAATACAGGATTTTCCAAAATGGATGTGAGGGGAAGAAACCTCTTTCTCTTTCTCTTTTCAGGGTAAATGAAATAAATCAGAATTTTATATTGATATCTTATAAGCATTTTCTATATTTTAAGAAAATCTTTCTTTGATTTCACAGTTTATCATTGGTATAGTACCAAATTAAGCTCTGATTCTAGAAGGAAAGGAAATGACATAAAAACTGTTTTTAAAAAATTTGTGAAATTTGTAAAAATGTGGGCATGGTGGTGAATGCCTATAATCCCAGCACTTGGGAGGCTGAGGCAGGAGGATCATTGTGAGTTTAGACCAGCCTGGGCTGAAGGCCAGCCTGAACTGCATAGTGAAACCAAAAAGACACACACACAAAAAAGGTGGTGAAATTCATGTGGTAAAATGTCTTATTTTTAGTAGAGAGACTTAGCAGAGACAATAATTTATTTTCTAACACATTTTCTTGTGTAAAGCAAATGTATTTGACTACTTTAATCCAGTTTAGCAGATTTCAGTTCACTGGCAAACCAAGAACTTTTATTCAAAAAAAAAAAAAATAGGGAACTAAAACGCCACCCTTTCCTTGCATCATCAGAGTTGGATCAGTCTTACTTAAGTCCATCAGCAACAAGGACAGAAAGCCATAGTTCATTTAAAGATGAGTCAGATGGCAGGTAGACCTCAAATAATTTGTGTATTTCAGGACTAAACTTTTAAGGGTTAACGAATGAACTTCCCTAGTAATTCTGAGTTAATTCGTGCTAGAAGCATCAGAAAGATTTGAGAGTGCAGTTTTTATTGCTGACATTTCTGTGAGGTTACCTTCACCATCTAACTGAAGTCAGCCCAGATGGTATCCTCTCTTGAGTGTTGAGGTGCTACATAAAAGATGGTCCTGCCAATTGTAATTAGATCCTTTTTATTGATAAGAAGCTTTTAATCTGTATGTTTCCTTGGAGCTGGCTCCCCCCACCCCCCTGCTTTAAGTGGAAAGAGCATATTCTTTCTAGGTTTCTCACAGGATAAATAGTTCTAAATTTGAGTTTTAAAATGCTCTGTGGTTGCTCCAAAGTCAGTTGAAGGATGCAGGTCAATTTCCTTGAGCTTTATTTTTCTTTTCCTCATTTGATGAACATGCTGAGTTCACTGATAAGGATTTAGCATGAGGCAAACCCAATAAAATTTGCCAGGAGTGAACCGGACTATAGGTTTCAATCTGAAGAAAGGAAATTAAGATCAAGAACAGTATGGATAATTTGGTGACAAATGTGTTAATTGAGAAGATTTAAATGGATGGAATCAATATTTCTTTAAGAATATTGGTCTTTATTAAAGTTTTTACAGCTGTTACATCAGGGAGTCTTATTCTCACTAAACGTAAAAGCCAGATTAATTTACTTGTTCATAAATTCATACCATGATTATTTTTCATAAGTGTCTATTTTCCCACTACCAGGCTATTCTATAATTATTCTTTCTAATCATGGTATTTTGTATGTAATTAACATTTATAGTTTTATGATGCATTTGAGAAGGACAAAAAGTTAGTTGATAGTCTAATAAAGTATTTAGCTTAGTATTTGACTTAGGACTATTATAATGAAAGTACAAATTCATCCTTGTGGATATATTGTCTGACTTATAGAATGTCATTTCAGTAACGTGAAAGTTCCTTTGTGTCTCTCCATGAAACTCTTTCATGATACAAGTTACACTCAAGGGAAGAAGCTGTGCAATTGGGGATCGATGGTCAAATTGGTTTTTCAATTTGATTATGTTCACTGTATCTTTTAAAGTTTGAAGTATGTTAAATGCATTATATTACACAAATGATTAATTGAAATTTAAAGTTTCAACAGGTTTATGATGTATGAAAACTACAACACACTAGTAGTCAGAAATTTTTTTGTCACTTTGGGAATCTAGTTGCTCCATCAGGCATGTTCTCTTAACCCTCTCCTTTCCACGTGGAAAGACCCTTATAATGTCCAGCGGTTAGTCTCCATATCTACCCTTATGTAATTCAGTGCACGTTTGACTATACCTTCTCTTTTCACATAACTGAAAGCTTTCTCTAAGTAGTTTGGATGGAGAGAAGCAGTAGTTTCGTTGAAGCTCTGCCTCATTCCCAATGCTTTTTTTTTATTACCTGTTACTCTCTTTGATTGATCAATCCTACATCCTTACATCTGGTGGACCGAGCAACTTCATTGAAGATAACAGCATGTAATGTAGCAACCACTGTACGTTCCTACCATTTTGTTTTGAGGTCGTTTATCATTTTTGTTGTCTTGATTTTTGTCTTCATTGTTGCTTTGTTTCTTAAATTTTTTAAATAAAAAATGAATTTGTTGGTATGGAAAATAATTACTTTCCAGTTTGAAAAGTTTTATGAATGCATGCTATTTATACATAATCCTGGGTTTCATTTTGGCACATTTGTGTATGTGCACAATATGCCTTGATTATTTCCACACTCTCTGAATTCACTTCCTTTTCTCTGTCTCTCTTCTGTTTTGAGGTTGTTTCTCTCGTGGGTGCATCTTTTCTTTCAGTCCCTGTCTCTTTTTCTGTCTCTGTGTCTGTCTCTAGACTCCACTTGAGAGAAATATTTCTTTGCAATTTTTTCTTTGAGAAATGTCATTATAGCTTCCGCTTATTTTTGTATAATTACTTATTTTTCTATTATTGCTAGATCTAGAAGTTCTTCATATATTATGAAAAGTAGTTGTTTCTCTGTGGTCTGCAATTATGTTCCCAATGGAATGGGTATGTATTTTTCCTTTTACAGAGCCTCTTGATTGTTATATAGTTGAATTTTTCAATACATTATCAAAATTTAAAATGTAATTTTATTTCTGTAAGCAAATCTTTGATGCCTTTGAAATGGATCCTAATGTAGAAAAGTACATTTTATTCCTGTGTTTTAAAGAAAGACTACCAGGATTTTCCCTCCAGGGATTTGAAATGCCTCTTTTATATAATTCGATCAGGAAGAACATTTTATCATATTACTTTTTCTATCATGCGTTTCTGCAATTTTTATTCATCTAATATTATCTAGTGCTAATCCCTAGGATGTTTCATCAGAGTTGAAACAAGATTTTTGATTGCTCAGGGGAGGGGCCAGCAATTCCTAAAGGTTTGACTCGCATGGAGTCTTTTTGAGATGAAAAAAGCCAGTATTTCTTCTTCTTTTCTATATTTTGAAGAGAGACTATTTCAAGGACATCTGGGATGAGGAAATGGAAGTGGAAGGAGGAGATGGCATAGTGGGTTCAACAAAGAGTTTTAATCTCCAGTTGAAAGAGATGGGGCAAAAGTGTAAAGAATTGTCTTCGTTTCAAATTGGGAAAAAATCCTAGCAAATTGGGAAAAAATCCTAGCTGGCTGTCCCTCAGACAAAGGTCTTCTATCTAGAACATACAAAGAATTAAAAAACATGCACCTGTCCCAATTCAAAGACCCAGTCCAGAAATGGGCACCTGAGATGAACACACACTTCTCAGATAAAGAAATACAAATGGCAAATAAATATATGAGAAAATGTTCTACATCTTTAGTCATTCGAGAAATGCAAATAAAAAGAACACTGAGATTTCATCTCACCCCAGTAAGATTGGCCAGTATTAAAAAATCATTCAATAACAAATGCTGGTGAGGCTGTGGAGAAATAGGGACTCTAGTGCACTGCTGGTGGGATTGCAGACTGGTGCAACCACTATGGAGAGTAGCTTGGAGATTTCTCAGCAAACTAGGTCTAGAGGTTCCATTCAAACCAGCTATTCCCCTTCTGGGTATTTTCCCAGAAGATCTGAAAACATCATATCACTGTGATATATGTGCACCCATGTTTATAGCAGCGCAATTTGTAATAGCTAAATTGTGGAAGCAACCCAAATGTCCATCCACAGAGGACTGAATTAAAAAAACTGTGGCATTTTTATATAATGGAATATTACTCAGCTATAAAGAGGGACAGATTTGGGGCCTTTGTAGGCAAATGGTCACAATTAGACACCATACTCATAAGTGAAATAAATCAGAGGTACATGTGCAAGCAACATATTGTGTCACTGGTGTAAAAACCTGAAGTTGGGAATATAAACTAAGAGACATGAAGGAAATCTGTTCAAAAGTAAAGAACAGATGGGATGAGGGAAAGGAGAAAAGAAAGAGGCAAAAATGTATGTATGTATGTGTGTATGTATGTATGTATGTATGTATATACATATGTGCAGGATGGCTAACATGGTTCTACTATTGTCTTATGTCACTTAATGGTAAGGAATAGTTGATGACTGGTTGTTTGATCAATCTTGTATGTCTATATGTGTTTTTCTGAGCATACACTTTGAAGTTATCAATATGGAATACAACAACTATTGTTTTCTGTTGCTTTGTCTATAATTCAATTTTGATTATACTGTTATTGTGCTACTTTGTGTCTCTTTGTTAATGGTTTCCTCTTTTTTTTGGTGATGTAGTTCTTTTTCTTTCACACTTTAAAAAAATTATATAAAAAAATGAAAAAGGAAGGAAGGGATAATTATCTATGTATGTATGTAAGTATATATGTATATGCAGCATATCTAACATAGTGGTACTACTGACTTAGGTCACTTTATTGTAAGGAATAGTTGATGATTATTTGTTTGATCAATTTTGCATGTCTATATCTGTTTTCCTGAGTATACACTTTGAAGTTATCAATATGTAATGCAACAACCATTGTTGATTCCCTGTCACTTTGTTTGTAACTCAGTTTTGATTGTACTATTCTTATGCTACTTTGTGTCTGTTTGTTAATATGTTTTTGTTCTTTTACTTTTAAAATAAAAGTGTAAAAAAAAAAGAATTGTCTGTATTTAATTCAATTAATTAATTAATTAATTTTTGTCTTTTTGAGACAGAGTGTCGCTATGCAGTTCAAGCTGGTCTTGAGCTCACTTTGTAGCCCAGGCTGGTCTACACTCACAGTGATCCTCTTGCCTCAACCTCATGAGTGCTGGGATTACAGGCATGTGCCACCACTCCTGGCTTAGGAATTCTCTTAGACAGTGAAAATCTAAAAGCACAAATGATACTTCCATGAAATTTGTAAGATAAATTACAGGATGGAGTCAAAAGCAGGGCCATTTTATTCCAACTTTTTCTCCAAGTCCTAGTTTGTCATGGAGTAATGCACTTTGCTGACTTTAAGTGGACTTGCTAGGATTTCCTCCCACAATGTGACCAAGTGGTAAACACCAGGCCTAAACAGGGCAATGAGATTCATTCACTAAAAGTCTAGACTTACATAATAAAAGTAGATTTGTTTCTGAAAACTTATTTCATTTCTTCCTCCATGCTATACCCTCTTCCCTAAATTTTAGAAAAATGAACAAGACACAGAACATGACAAGGGTGAAGTTGAAATGCACACTTAACTACAGTTAATTTGACTTTTTAGAGGGCATTTCTAAACTTGAAGGCATAAATTAACAATTAGTATCTTTAATGTCAGTATTTGCTTGATAATAAAACACTCATTTTAAAGAAATTTTAATTGAAGTATGCAGAAGAGAAGTTACATCCATTTGAAATTTCTTTTTTAAAGTTTAGTGAAGAACTCTAATAGCTGAGAATGAATGAAAAGTCATTCATAATTGTTAAACTCTGATATAGGAGTTGAAGATTTAGTGATACTTTTACCTATTTTTCTGCATTTGAAATTTTTCTTCATGAAATTCTACCCTCAAATTTATAACTTTAGAAGTTCTCAGATTCAAATATACCCCACAAGATAAGTTACAAGAAATAAATGATCCCTTGCCAGGGGTAGGTATTATAGTATTGTTCAATTTTCATGGGTTAGAAAAACTTTCATTGAAATTCTCCCTATGGATAGACTCAGGAGAATCACTGCTTAGATGCTTATGCTCTGGTTATAAATCTATGTGGGCATTAGGCTATGATTTTTGATAACATTTCCTCTTATGTGAGCTAAAAAACACAGAGACAGCTTTGAGTGATGCTTTTAAAACTGACCTGAAATAATAACATAGTTCAGGTTCTAAACTGTCACCTTTAGTTCAAGACTAAAGCAAATTTTCTTTTATTGCTATATATGAGCAGCAAAGAAGTTTAAAGCCAAGTAGAAACTTTCAAGAACTTAACAACAAAAGTTAGTATCTTGTGTGCTTGCTATAATCACCGTTTTTAGATGTATTTTATTTTCATTTTCTTTTAAGAAGCAGGAAATGAATTCAACAAAGATTTATGTCATTGAATGTCACAGTTGATTAACAACAGAAGTTGGAAGAATGCAATTTTTATGATTCTATGTAAAAGTAAGCTATATTTCAGAATGAAATGAGATTGGTTAGATGGACAGATTTAATTTTTAAGAATGTATGTTATCTTGGAGGATATATTGATATAAATTGAAAAGGTAGATCTCTAAATTATTTGACTTGCATGACTCCTCTGACCTGGTACTAGTCATATACTTTTTGCAAATATAACATTAAGCAAACTCTTCTTGAAATATGTTTCTGATTCCTATGTCTTTTTCCTGGTATCCTCAACTATTAAAAATTACATAACATACTGAAATGTTTATTAATTTATTGGATTAAATATCTACTATTTGCATTTGTTTTTCACGTTCTATAATGTTCAGCATGGTAGGTATTGCATGTTTAGTAATCCTCTATAAATTATACCCATTCATTAATGCTGATGAATGTAGACAAATTCTTTTATATTTCATAGAACATTGCCTTCACTTTCATAGAAAGCTAATTATTCTCATGTTAATAGCAGCCTTCTTAGGAGGGTTACAACCTAAAAAATCCTTAAACAATATGCACATATGTCCTTGATTTTCGTTCCCTACTTCTCCAGATCGTATGATAACTTTCATGGGTGAGTTCATCTGTCCTTTTACTTAAAAAATATTTGCAAGTGCTTTCTATGCACTAGACATAGAACTGATGTTACATAAGATCTTGACTTCCAAAATCTCCACAGGCTTTAGAGTTTATATAGTATGAAGGGGAGTTGTTGAATTATTTGATGTCCCTTAAACATCATGTAATTCTGCTTGTAAATGCCTGTTTTAAATATGTTTATGTATTTAGATCACCTGACAAACTACTCTTCATCCTTGCAAATCAATTATAGGGTGATTAGATGTCTGTCTTTCTCCTTTCTAAAGTTTTCTGTGAGTGTCACTGATTCAATAATATTATCAATGTATCAATAATAATACAATGATACTGCAAGCAAGTTCAGTGAGACAGGCACTCACAAGAAAACCAAAAAGGCAGGAACAAGCAAAGCTTTATTGAGCCGGCTCTTGGACAGACTCTAACTGGGAGCCAGAGAAGATATCTGCGTGAACTGGGTCTCATCTTCAGTTGAAGTACATTTTTAGGTTCCCGTACTAACGACTACCTCATTTTTGGGACTCTTACAAGAATGTCACACAATCATCACGAAGTTTACCTCTCCCAGAAGCTGTCAGACAGTCAGATTCCAGATGACCAGTGCAGTTTAACTCTTAGACCGCTTCCTAACTTGTGCTATTTGTTCTGTTTCCATTTTATGACTCTGCTCTCCTTTAAGTGGGTTGATAACTAGCCAAGGGGAGGGGGCTAAGGGTGGGGTCAACTATGGCTTAAGTGAGCTTAAATGGCTTCTCTTAATGTGGAGCTTAAAAGAAAGAAAACGGAGTCTCTCTTGCCCTATCGTCATCTCCTCACAAGCACATGGCACCTCTCTGGCAAGGTATAAAATATGGTTTTACTTGAAATTGCACCATATGTGTATTATGTGACCTGTCTAATTCACAATAAAATAGATCATTTTAATATTATATTATTTGCATGTTATTAAAGCAGAATGTGCTTATTTAATTGGAAAACAAAGAAACTATAAAATTAATTAGCCAAATTTCCCATAAGGAAGGGATACATATAGTAACTGACCCAGGCAGAAATTTACTTTTCTCATGTAACAGGAAGCTTCAGATGTAAGAACACCAAGGCTGGTAGAGATGCAGCCATGATTTAATTTCCAAAAGTAGTTTTATATTCCTTTACCAGCAACTTTACAGTATTGCTGCTCCCTATAGTGTTAGCAATATGGCTGAGGTACAGATAGGCAGAGAGAAGTGAGGAAAATGAAAAGCAAAGGAACGTCTGTACTGACTATATCTAGTAATTTTCACGTTTTTTGCATTGGGAAGGAGTTAGTTTTTAAAATACAACTGCTTTGTGAAATTGACATTAAATGGACTAAAGCTGACACATACATGGTCAGATATGAATCTGTTATACAGATTCACCGGCATGGAATTTAGAAAGTTGAATAATTGTTACTTGGGACATTAATACCCTAAAAACGTTGGAGTTCAATTAGAAAGAAAAGTATTCAGGATGATTATATAGTAGGTATCTTGAACTGTCCCTTACACGTACATTTGCCAAATAAGCAACGCAAATTTTAACTTGTCTACTATCTATTTCACAGTAGTTTTCCTACAGATGTCTTTTTACGTATATGCTTTCAAATATACATTTCATGCATATAATGTAATGGTCTCAAAAGTACCTATGAGGTGTGACTGAAAAATACATTCGATGTTTACATTTTTGAAAATCTCTAACAGTAAAAGACACATTGTCCTTAATCCTCCACACAAGACTCACCCTCTTACTTCAAACACACTTCTACCATTCTTGCTGCTTTCTCAAACAGTTCTGGAAGTCCTGTTTCTTGGGTGTCCCTAGTTGTGCTGCCAGGGCTGCCTGAGATCCCGAACCAGTGCAAAGGCTTTGATAGTCATTTAGAATTTATGGGAGGATCCAGAGGTTGTATAGTGCTAGCTCCAGCGGATAAAGTGAAAGAGGACACACTGTACTGTTTTAGAAGCCTGCCTTTCTGCTGGATGTCTCCCAGCAGCGTCCATGGTATTTTTGCCGATACTCAGAGTGAAAGAGAACTTCTGGAACTGCCTTAGAAAGTGACAAAGACAACATGAAAAATGTATTCAGTGCTATGAGGAATATTTTAAGGAAGATGAATGCCATTTAGGGCCCATTGTGTGTTTTTTTTTAAATTTAAGCATACACTGTATATTTTGATCAGCCCTTATTATACCTCAGATACTGGAATACATTGAGAAAATGGACAGAAATATTCAGTTACACACATTAAATTTAGTGAATTGGGCAATCTTTAAAAACCTTTCTAGAATGCAAAAACATATTGATATTTAATTATTAGGTAGTAAAGTAGAACACTGACATGAGAGAATCCTTGGCTTCACTGCCGATGTTGCAAACATAAGTTACACATATAGAACTGTACGCTGCCTACACAGAACTGTAAACTACATGGATGTAAAATCTTAAGAAAAAAGACACTTATTTAGCACAGGTCCTCTGTACCCTAGTAGAAAACTGAAACACATGGAAATAAAATTACATGTTTGCATCAGAATCTTAGTGAATACCAAACCATTAGAAAAAGGGCAATGTTATGCATGTAGATCCAGATCTGATATGCAAATAAGTAGTACTTGAATTTTTTGTGATATTCTGTTACATATTTCAGGGTTTTGAAACTAGCAGTTACTGACATACCACAATCAGATCAGGAAAATAGGAACATTAAAATCATAATAATAGCATAAATTCAAGAATATTTTATCTTGCATTGTTCTAACCAAAATCAAAAGGAATTTCCAAAATGTATCTATAGAAATGTAAGGGAATCCAATGACTACTTTCCATTTGTAACCTTTTGAGGAAATTAGGGCTATAATTTGGTTGTCATGGAAAGAATGTTGTAACAGACAGCAGTTTCCCTCTTTTTTCTTGAAATTATTGGTAAGCATCACACTTAAGAGATTTTTCTCTGCTGGGAAATATATCTTTATAAGAAGGTAATTTAGCACTTAAATGCTGTGTGTAAGCTTACAGTTCAGGAAGGAAGACTTCACAAGCCTTTACTTCTGATTATTCCCCAATTCCACACCCAGAGCAATAATAGCAAAACCAGAAAAAGAATAAAGCAACAAAGGTGAGAGGAACAAAGTCATCTTAAAAAATGGACAAGATTTAAAAGAAAACCTGTGCTTAAGGAGGAAACTCGGAGGGAGATGCCAGTGAAGCCCCAGAGACCACTGCATTCTCAAACCCAGGAAGGATCTGGGCTTCTCTTTGGTAGCTTATTACAGAAGTAAGGTGGGAAGAGGCACTGAAAACAGAGGTATTGGTTGAAGTTTAATAATGAAAACAGCTGTGCCATTGGGTGCACTGCCCAAGGAAGAAACACCGTGCAGCCTGGTATTTAGCCCCAGAGCAAAAAGGAGCTGAGCAAACCTGTGGGGAGCAGTCTGTTCTCATCAGAGCCTTTGAGCAAGCTCAGCAGGAGACAGCTCCAATGAGGACAGCTCACACTGTAAGTGAAGAATAGCTCCCTGCCCTCCATCTATGGAATTAACTATCAGCTACCTAGATAATAAATAGATATTTTTTTACAGGTTTAACAGAAGAGACTCCCAGTAGCAATTGAGTAAAGAGTAACTGGTCAAAGAGAAACAGAGGGATAAACCCAAAACCTCATTTGTGGATTAACCAGAGATAATTTAAGAAAGAGAAAAATAAAATATATAATTCATGGTGAGTACTTTACAAGACATTGCTACTGAATAATGAAAATAAAATCATTCTTGCTTTGGTGTGATTTCACTAAAAATGAAAATGCAATGATCCTGTGGGAGAAATTTGGGAGAAAAAAGTACTATAGATTAAAGATATGATTGCTCAATTGAAAAAAAAATGTGTAAATGCATGAATGTGACAGTAATGTTTCTAGAATGTATAGCAAAAGATAAAGATACAAAAAAACCTCAGAGGAAAAAGAACACAACAAAACTATAACTAATCAATGCAGGTGGGCTAATATTCTAGTAATAAGAGTTTCAGAATGAGAAAACATGAAATGTAAGGGAGGAAGTTAAGAAAAAAATGAAAATTTCATTGCTGAAAATAAAAGTGGTCTTTCACACTGATAGTGTTTATCCAGCGTGGAGGGTGAAAACATTTTAAGCTGTTACCTAGATACCTACTAGTAAAATTTCAGCACCAAGAAAAGATCCAAGAAAAAAAAAAAGCTTCTACTTTGTACAAAATGGAAGAGGCCTGTTTTCCCTGATTATCCTTGCTAAGTACAAATATAATTCCTGAAAATGCACGAAATAGAATATAAGGAGAGCCCTGAAAGTGCTTAAAAGCTAGAAGATGAGCTTCTTTGGTACTTTAGTGCCACAAATAACAGCACAGCAGTGGAAGTTATCCCCGGAAGTTAGACTTAGAGTTTTTTGGTGCCTACCTAAAGGACGATTGCTCATTGACGCATTCCTCACCTTGATCTAGGTAGTGTCTTCCTGACAGAGTCAAACCAGCCTGCTGGCATTAGAGGGAGGATGAATTTGGAAATTTCTACTCTCCTCCACCAGGCCTGGGACTAACTTTGTCCACAGCTGTCAAGGAAGGTAAGTAGAGTTAGCCAATTGGAAAGTTCCACTCCAGGAAGGGGGCTTCCTATTTTGAGTTGCCTCCCTACCATTTTGAATCAGAGATTTATGCTTCCTAAGGACATGAGAGAAGACTGAAAGGTGAAGGGAAGAAGATCTTATCACACTCCTCTCTCGTGGGGTACCTGGTCTCTCTGGAATAATTCTGTGGAATAAGTACACACCGGTTATAGGAACAATTTGACAACATCACTCTCTACCTACAATAAAGTGTTCAGCTGGTTAGTAATACAAAGGCACTACTGCACTTGTAAAGGAGAATCAACAAAATATCTACAGTTATTGAACTTCAATGGGGACCAGTTATTTTCTGCAGACAAAAAACAAGAGTGTCTGTCTTTAATGCTCCCATTTCACACTGTGCTAGAAATTCCACTGGTAACAATAAAAGGTCTCACATATTTGTATGAATGAATAAATCTCTAGAGCAATTAATTGTTTACATAGAAAATCTTGCGCCATTTATGAAAAACTAATAGTACTACTGAGCAAGTATAGTAAGGCCACAGAATGAAACACAAACAGACGAAAGTCAATTGTATTTCAATACACCGTTCAAGAGGAAATAAATTTAAAATTCAGTGCCACTCAGAATCTTTCCAAATAAGTTGATATCTATGTATATATTTAACTAAACATAAAGTCTGTTCAAAGACATTTATAAAATGATGATGAAAGAAAGCGAGGCCTCAAATGAGTGGAGGGTACGGGGTGCTTATGGACTGGAACACTCAACAGATAGCAGATCTCAGTTCTGTAATAATGGCTCTATAGGGTTAAGGAAAATTGTATCTAAATCCCAGCAAACATTTTTGTAGATAAAACAAGCTTATTTTAAAATTTATATGAAAAGATCAATACTCTAGAATAGCTAACATAATCTTGCAGTAAATACCAAAGTAGGAAAATATAAACTTTGTGTGTGTGTGTGTGTGCATGCGTGTGTGTGTGTGTGTGTGTGTCTGTATGTGTGTCTGTGTGTGTGTGTGTCTGTGTGTGTGTGTAGTAATGAAAACAGCATATTATTGGCGGAAGGATACTCACATAGATCAATGGAGCAGACTAGAGACCTAGAAATTGACTAAAATAATATACACAATTGACTTTTGAAGAGGTGGGAAGCAGTTCAATTGAAGGAAGAGAGCCTTTTCAACAAATGATCCTAGGACAGTCAATATCTCCAGGCAAAAAATAAACCTTAACATAAACATCACGACTTATTCAAATATTCCCTCAAGGTTAAACACCGACTCAATTACAAAACATTAAAACTGCAGACTTTTTTTTTAAAATAGGAAGAAATCCCTGTGATCTGTAGCTAGGCAAAGAGCTCTTACATTTTGGAATGAAAGCACAATCCATAAAATAAAAATTTGAAGAACTAAGGCTCATAAAATTAGAATATATTTTTTTTTTCCGGTACCGGGGATTGAACTCAGGACCTTGCGCTTGCCAGGCAAGCGTTTATGCCACTGAGCTATACCCCCAGCCCCTAGAAGAATATTTAATATGCAGAATGAGAAAATATCTTTGCAAATATTTATCTGAAATGCTATCTAGGGTTAAGAATATACAACAATTTTGGAACTCAACATTAAAATGGACAAAAGACAGATCTATGACTGACTCAGACAAATGAAGGTCACACATGTAAAAAACGGTGAACACCCTTAGTTCAGTATGAAAATGTAAATTAAAAAAACACAGCGAGGCATCGCGTACTTGTTAGAATGGTTAAAGTATAAAATAGTGGCAAACACCAATGGCTGAGATGTATGTGGTACTACTGGACCATTTATACATTTCTGGCGGGAGTATAAAATGATGCAGCTAATCTCAAAAACAGGGGATCCAGTGTGTAAAACAAAAACATAGAGCTACCAAGTGATCCAGCGCTTGTATCCCTGGGCAACTATCCCAGAAAAATAAAAAGCTGTTTGCATGTACGTAAACACACACACACACACACACACACACACACGCAAATTTGTGTGGCAAAATTAAAAGCACTTTTATGCTTAACTGGGACAAAAAAAGAATCTATATTTCCTTTGAAAGTTCAAAGGTAAGCACTTTTGCTGTCTTATATTCATACTCTTGAATAGCCATCAGCAATGTGAAGAAACAACATCTCTATAAACAACAACAACAAAAGCTGCAACAACAACAATAACAACCAAAATCCTGGGGTAAATTCTCAGGGAATTATGCTGAATCAAAATATCCAATTATCTAAAGCTTCCTATCGTATGCTCCTATTTATGAAATGTTTCTGAAGTGATTGAATTGTAGGCAGCAGGGACAGATCGCTAGGGGCCTGTAACTAAAGACCGAGGGCATGTGTGGAGGAAGCCTGCTCCTGGTGTTCACAACAGTTCAGTATATTCACTGCAGTGCTGGAAACAGGAAGCTACACAGTGGTACAGCTGCATAGAAATTAATTCACACACAGGGGTATAAGCAAACCTGGATGCATCTGAACAAGGTCGATGGATTGTAGCGATGTTCATATCTGGTTGTGATATTACACTATAACTTAAAAACTGTATCACTGAGAAAAGTCAGTAAAGGGTACAAAGAGTTTTCTGGTTCATTTATTTAGAACTTCTGGTGGAAATCAAAAGACACAGTCAAATCTCTCAGATAAAAATATTAATAATTTAATTTATTTTTCCCATGTAATAAAATGTGAAGTAAAGATAAACATGCTTTAACACAGGTGTGAAAATATGCTTTTGTCCTTATGTCCCAAAGAGAGGAAGATAGTTGGTGAGAATGCAATTGCAAAACAGTGAGAAAAACAGCAGAAGGAGGAGACTGTACTAAAGGGAAGCTTTGCAATATGCCCTGGAAGCTTTGAGTCCAGATCAAAACCTGAAGCCCCTGAGAAAATGTTTCAGAGAAAATAAGTACAGTCCCTGCATGAGAAATTTGCAGTTTTGACCAGACAAATACCTTAGTTACTTTTCTCTCATTCCTGAAAGAAAATACCTAACACCAAAAATTAAGGAAGGAAAGGTTTATTTAGTCTGTAATTTTGGAGGATTCAGTCCATACTCAGCTGGCTCCCAGGCAGAGTGGCACATGGTAGAGGGGCAACAGTTCATTATGACAGAAAACAGCAAAACCAACAAGAGCAAAAGGGAGGAGCAGGGTGGATATAGAACTCACACACATAATCCCAGCCCTGGACCATGGATCAATCACAAATGCTAGAAACCCACCCCATGACGACAGGAGGATCTGGAGTGACATGCAGACACAAATCCTAATAACAAACGAAGTAAATTAGAAGCTGTATTTTTTCTTTTGTTGTTTTCTGCATTAAACAGTAAAACTCACTCAGCAGTTTCAGGTAAACAAAAATTAGTTTCTCAAAAGTATAGCCACTTAGTACAAACTAACATGTGCCCTTGTTTTACAGAACTGAAGATGTGCAGTATAACAAAGTGTTTATGATCTTAACACTAAGAAAAGGCCCCATTTGTTATTTGTAGATATTTTTATTCATAGTAGTACTTATTACAGTATATGGCTACTGAATGACCTGAAGTTTATCAGTCTTTGCATTCTGAGAGGTATCTTTAAGTTGATTTTTTAATCATGTGCCCTGTAAATTGTGAAAGTTTAGCAAAAGCTAGAACTGCCAAAGATAACCAAAACAGTGTATGTTCTCTGAAAGTTAGAATAGGATAATCTGTGATTAAAGTTGTAGTGACTTGATAAGTATACATTTCTTCTTCTTTTGTGGGCAGGGTTTGAGGCAGGTTCCCCCTATATAATTCAGGCTTGAATTCATTATGTAGCCCAAGGTCTCACTACATAGCTCAAGCTGGCCTCAAACTCACAGTGATCCTCTTGCCTCAGCCTCCCAAATGCGAGGATTATAAGTGTGCACCACCATACCCAGTGATGTGTCCATTTCATTAAATGTGTTTTTATCTCTGGATTCATTAACAATTCTGTAATAAAATTTTATACTTTAAAAAGTTAAAAATGCCCAGTAGTACAAACGGTTAACTATTGTTTCTATGTAATATATTTTTTTGGGAATTAAAGAGTTTGCATGGCATATTATTTGGGTATGACTGTTTATCTGGATGACAATATATTGGCCCTTTTGATAGAGAGATCAGAGAGATCTGTGAGTATCATGTAATAGTCATATGGTGAAAAAAGCCAACTCAATATGAAAAAGAGAATTTGTGGATATGGAGAATTTTGATAGGGGCTTTTAAAATAGAAAAACACAGAGAGCAAATAGGAAACATGAAACTAATGAGCAACTTTAGGAATAAGGTTAGGGTGACATATTTTACACCAATAGATTTGTTCTCCAACTATTACATTTGCATTTTTCTGGTAAAAAGTAAGAAATCCTTACCAAGAAAAAGCAATTACTAAAGAAGGTACCTTTCTGGAAGTACATTTATAAGGTGAACACACTTCACCTGGAGGTTAAAACTCTTAGAAAATGAAAGGATCACTAATGTTCTAAGAAGACACTAACATTTGATTGGTTGACAGAAGTTGCTGGCAGGTCGTTAATAAGAATAGCGAGTATCTAAAAGAGGTGTCAGGTTTCTTGTTAACTAGTCCGTGTGACTGTCAGTTTTGGAGGTTAGTTTCACTGTGTGCCCATATTACTAGGTAAAGTCAGTAAGTGGGTTGATTCTGCTGTACCCTCCACCCCACTAAGGCTTCAGAAAATGCACTGATATTTCTATTGAGCTCTAAGGCACTAATGCACCTGACTATTTCCTGAAACATTAATCAACCACCGCCAGAATGAAAATCAATATAACCCTGAAACATATCCCGGGATACCAAAAATAAGTGTAAACAAAGACAGAGAAGGCGGCATCTTTCTCATTGTTCTGGAGAACTGTACTAGCACTGCAAAGTGCAACTGTTGTTTTTTCATTCTGTAAACAGCTATGGATATGAATTTTATATGACGTTTTCAATGCTAGGTGATGTATTCCCCAAACAATATTATTAAAGCTGAGTCTCTGTCCTCTACCAGCTGTTATTTATGATTGCTGCTCTGTGACACACAAAACACCAAACACAAATAAATAATGCTGTGCTGGGTCTGTGTATTTTTCCCCACAGTGTAAAAAACAAAAGTCTACATTTTGGTATTTCTTTGGGAAAGGGATCTGTGAGTGTAAAACAATTTTCCTTACAAGAGCATATGTGAGAAAATAAACCTAAGCAAGACAATAAATCCTGTTGTATGAAATAATCAATTGGTAAACTGTAATTTGGGCAGGAAAGTTACAAAACTGTCTGCTGCCACTGAACATGTAAACTAAACCCTGGCTGTTCTGTCTCTTTTTCTGTCTTCCTGTTCCTCTGCCTGTTTTATGCACACATGACTGTTATACACACAAAAGTAGGGATGGAAGCTCACAGATAAATGTTTATAGATAAACAGACACTGTCTGTCTGGTGTAGATGTTTGTGTAATTTCTAATGTTTAACTGGTCATTAATTTTAGAACTGTTTATTAGTCGTTGTTAGTCTTACTTTTTAAATAAACAGGTAATGTCCTTCAGTAATCTCTGATCTTGGGTTTGTCTTAAAGGGTAATTCATTTGGGAAATAATATAAAAGTTATGAGACCTCTATGTTTGAGAAAACAATGAAGATATAACACATATTATTTGTTTGCAAATAAAATAATAAGGATATTTATATATTTTGTCTGCAGTCTTGGTACATTACAGAGAACATAGGGAAAGAATATTTTATTTTAGTGCAGAGTTAGTAGCACTGGTACTTAATTGTTTATATTTCATAATATTCACTAAAACATGGATACTTCTGTTTTCAGTCTCATAACTAATATCTTTTATTTTCTAGCTTTATGTCTAAAGAACTATCTCCGTTTCCCTTTACACAAAGAAATTAAGAAAGCTAGCTGGGCATGGTGGTGCACATCTGTAATCCCACCACTTGGGAAGCTGAGGCAGGAGGATCGTCAAGAGTTTGAGACCAGCTTGGGTTACAAAGTGAGCTCAAGGCCAGCCTGAACTGGAAAGTGAGACCCTGCCTCAGAAAGTCTATATATAGAGACTTCTGGGAAGATGGTGACCAGGTAATCAGCAGAGAAAGATCCTCCCAGAGGATCCCCACCCAGACACTGGACTATAGCAACATAAGAAAGACAGGAAGGAGAGAAATGGGTACCATGAACCCAGGAAGGATCTAAAATGAGAATTGAAGCCCTCAGAAAGAGTAAACAAGACCTCTCCAGGAGGAAAGGCTCAGAGGGCCACCATGGCGCAGTTGGAGAAAGAGGAGGCAGAGAAGGAGAGAGTCACTGCTCCAAACACACCCTTGGCCTGCAACACACCCTTGGCCTGCTTCCTCATTCTGGCACTTGCAGCTTCAACTTTGAAGGCCTGTGCTCACGGAAGCCTCCCAACTCGACCAGAGGAGAGCAGAGTTCTGAGAGCTGGTCCAAAACCAGAGCAGAGAAGGCACAGCCTAGAAAAGAGGCAGTCGGGAGGTGTTGTTGAACCCAGTGTGAGGATGAGGTTACAACTGCCACTAAAACAGAGTTCCCACTCTGCAGCAACCTTTCTAATCAGCACCCAGAGGCAAGGTGGAGTCAAAGCAACCAGTACACAGCCCACCACACCCAGCTCTATGCTTGCCCCGAGGCTGTGGCCTCCTGCCTCTCCACTGAGTGAGCAACCACCAGTAGAGAGCAGCAGAGAGCAATGGCAGCAACCCCAGGGCCACAGCAATCCCCAGGGATCCAGCCAAAGAACAAATGGGAACTGGAGCACAACAGTAAGAGAGAGCTGCAGATGGAGGTGGATCACACGGCCCATGCCCTTCTCACTCCAACACGAAGCAGGGAACACGAGCTGAGTTACCGGGCTTCAGCTCCCACCCTGAACTCCCTGTCTGAGCACCTTGAGTTTTGGTGGATCGAGAACTCAACATGTGTCCCTGACAGCAATAGGCTGAGTCCATGGGCTTCAGGACTCACCTTAAACTACTCTGAGCACCAAGTGGGAGTTTATACTGCTTGCATAGATGAACCTTGTATGAACCCATTGCAACAAATTACACGAAAAGCAGCAGTCCAGGAGTCTGAGAGACAGCAACATACTCTACACAGCAGACCCGAGAAAATCCTCCAATTCTCTTCGAGAACTAATAACTAAACTGAGTACACACTCCGGACTACCACAGTGAGCACAGGTGGGAGAGAACTCACACCACTTGTGCCCGGCATCGTAAGTGCGCCCAGTGACCAGCTACAAGGGTCAGGGAGAGGCAACACTGGAGATTGGGAGGTGGGAGGAGGCAAAGAGCTGGAACTAGGGTGCAGATCTGGTTCTCTAGCTGGGTGGTGATAGCCTCCAAAGAGTCATAGGAGGCCTGCAGGGAGACACTAGTGGCCTATAAGGGGACCCTGGGGGCCTTGACAGAGAACTCAGTAGCCTGAGTGGGGAGGGGCTCCCTCCAGGCTACATGAGAACCCTGAAGACCTGGACTGGGCCTCCGGCAGTGTGGCAATGGGGCAGAACCTGATGGTCTGCAGGGGTGACCCCGTGGACTTGACGGGGCCCCCAGGAGCACCTTGCTGGGGTGGAGCCTGGTGGTCCACAGTGGCAACGCTGTGGACTCGACCAGGGCCCCAGCAGCAAGGCAAAGGGGTGGAGCCCAGTGGTCTGCTGAGGTGACCCTGAGGACTTGACCGGGCTTCTGGACACACTGTATCGAGGCAAAGCCTGGTGATTCACTGAGTAACCACGCCAACTCGTCCAGACTCCCAGTGGCCTTAAGGGCTTGTCAATAGTGGCTTGACCATAGTGAACCTGGTTCCCTGCCTATCTACTGTCTTTGAGGATGGGTGCTTTTCCACCTCCTGCCATAGCAATTTGTGTACACCCATATTTGTTACAGCATAATTTGAAGCAGCCATGTCTGCTCCCAGTGTGAGAGCCTGAGGGAGCAAATAAACCCAAAAGTAAAGTTATTATCAGAGGGAAGATGACTGATTGGGTGGTAGAACAATGGAGATGAGGGTGGAGAAAATTGATTAACTGAACAAGCCATCATCTGTGTAACTGTAACAAATGTGAAGATAACATATGTAATACAGCATCCAGTGCTAGTTCCCTACTATCTTCTGTATAATTTTGTATTTCTTGTATTGTTTTTGTGTTATTCTGGTTCATATGTCTCCATTCTTTTGTCTTTAAAAGAAAAAAAGTCTCTCTCTCTCTCTCTCTCTCTCTCTATATATATATATATATATATATAAAGAAAGGTTGTGTTATCATCAATGCTATAGATAAAGGGTGGACATTCAAATAGTTGAATAGCTACAGCAGACAGTGTTTAACTGTTTATCTATAGACATTCATCTATTTATCTATCTATCCTTTTATCTATAGGCAGTGTCTCTCCATTTGCCTGCACCAGTGTCTATGCAGTGTCTCTAATAATTCTTTGGGTACTGCACTCACTGTAACCCTTAAACACTTGCTGACTTCATAATTTAGAATATCCTCCTCTCCAGATCCGGTTTTCTTTTGCTTTCTTTTATCTGCATATGATGTTTCCCCCTTCTTTCCCAAGACTTATTCAAGGAGTGGAGAAGTTACACCAAAATCTTGAATTTGATTCTGCAGGTTACCCACTGGCTATAGCTTCTTGGTTTGTTTTTCTGTCACATTTCTCTAGCTAAAGTTCTTACCAATGATTTGACTTCAACCCAGCCCAACATACATTGAGTTTTTTTCTCATGATCTTCTACGATGATTGTTTCCCTCTTTCATGATCCAAGGGTTGAAAGTGATCAGATGCATGGCAAAAGGATGGTACACAGGAAATGTGCAAAGTCACCCATTACCTCAAATGGGAGGAAAGGACTGTGCTTCCTCTCCTTCAGACTTCACGATTCTGCCCAAAAGCTGATGTAGGATGTTGTCCCTCATTCCTAAGATTCTGTGCTTCTGATACTATTTAGCTACAGATTGAGAAAAGTGCCCCTCAGTTTATGTGTTTATTTACAACAGTTAAGAAATATAATTCTGGGCACATGGGAACTCCTGGGAACATGGTATTTGCATCAATAGAACTGATGCCTCTTGTTAACATCTGCTAGATAGCACTGATCCACAGCATTAAGTGGAAGCCCAGATCATTAAACAGTTGGAATTACTGTTGCATTAAAAATTGGTTAGGAAAAGAATACTTAATGCGAGTTATGTCTCTCATCCCTATTATTTCCTTCATACTGCTAAAGAAGATAATTGCTCAGTAAGTATTCAAAGAAATTCTCAGGAAGGTGCCAAGGGCAGATATAAATCCCTAATAATGAATAATCAGGTAGAAGCTGTAGGAAAATGGTATAAAACCCCTTTTCATTGCTTGTGATGGATATTTAAATTCCTTAGGAAGAGAAGAAGAAAAGCTGAGTTCTAATCCCTACAATTAAGATATTTAATCACCAAATCCTGTTTTTTTAAATAGCCGCCTGTGATATTTTCCATGTTTCATATATATTCTTTGAGTCTATTTCACAAAAGGACGTATAATCTTCTCCGCTGTTCACACATGTACCATTATCTTCACTGCTTACTTTGAAGTGCTGAAAGAAATTTTTCTTTTCTAGACATTTTTCACAAATCCAAGGATGGTTTTCCGGTTTTGCTCCTGTGGCCATATTTGGGCTGCTAATAGGTATGCTGAGGGTGTGTTTAGAGTATTTCAGGAAATTTGACTCAGAATTACTCAATGCCTCATTATGTGCTTGTTTGTTTAATCTATTTTTTGTCTAATCCTGGGTATTTTGACTCATTCTCGGGTTTTTAGCTTTTCTGTGTTAGGTTTATATCAAATAATCAATGAATGTGAACTTTCTGGATTACCTAAAGATTATGAATGACAAGAACTATATGTTATAACCTTGCTTCTTTATTGCTTGCTTTGAAAAGAAGAGAACTAATTAGCTTTGATATTTCATTCCCTAAAAGGAATTGGATATTTTTTTCTTTTACTCATAGTATCTGCATGCTGAAAATGTCATTACTTTCATTTTGGTTGGTAGGATTTACAATGATTAAGTGTATATCCCTAACTCTATTTTAGAATCTATCTAGAGGATAAGTTCTACAGTAATATTTTCTACCATGATATTTCACATGTTATTTATACTGTAAGAGTAAAATAATTTTGCCTTTAGTTTATAATTGAGGTTCACTTGGTAATTAACGTCCATAAGTTAGAATAACTAAAGAATATCTGTTCTGTGATTGAAGTTCATACTTGTGATTCTAAAGTAGATACTAATTTCACTAGTTTGTATTACTTTCTATTTGGGGGAGACGCTTGTTCAAACTTCAATAGAAGTTATAAACAATTGTTCCCATATAACCTTTTTTGTTTTATTTACTTTAACGTAAATTAATTTTAACTGATACACAAAAACCTAAAGTTGCACACTCTTGTTTCACTACAGAAATACAGTTTGACATACTGGTTTTGTAAATATCAGACACAAAGAACAAATACATGATTCTGAAACTACAAGAAGAGGAAAATATATTTCTGAACAAAGTATGTTATTTCAAAAGAAAATTAAAGCTTTAAATTTTTCATGTAGAGCTCCATTTTTATATTGATTTTTGTATAAAGTACTGAATAATAGAATTGTAAAAATCTATTTAGAATTTTTTTTGGGGGGGGGCGGTACTGGGGATCAAACTCAGGACCCTGCGCTTGCTAGGCAAGCGCTTATTCCACTGAGCTATATCCCCAGCCCCCTATTTAGAATTAGAAATGGAGACTTCAAAATAAAAAAATAGCTGTCAAAGAATGTTTTATACATGTAAAGCTTATCACATTTATGATGCTTTTGACAAAGTTTGCTGAGCTGCCATTTCAGCTCAGAGTTAAGCTAAATTTCATTGTTCTTGGTAAATTTACTATGTTCAGCAATCTTCTACCCACAGGCACAAAGCATACACTCTCATAATCTCATATGTGGACAGTTTTCCACCACAATTTAGGATATAGGAAGATAAAATCAGGATCTTGCACATAAATGTAGCAAAAATAAATGGAGAGTAATAGTGAGAAAATATAACACTGGCTGTGTATTTCCCCCTGTAATGCATTAACCAGACAATGACTGTTTAGAGATCTGGTTCCAAGGTAAATCAGAAGGTCATTACCTTTTTATTTGTCATTATTTCTCGATGTTATTGATAGCTATAATAAAATAACGATGAAAAAGTGTTGCATTAGTGTCTAGGGTTTTATTATTTGCAAAAGAATGTTGCAAAAAATCTAATACCCCAAAGTGAAGGGCAAATTTTACTCGAAGCCAGGAAATATAAACCTGCACTCCTGGTATGATATACAGCAATATAATTTACTTATGATGCAGAAACCTTCATGTATTCTTTCTGTTAAGTATATTAAATGTTTTTTCTACCAACAAACATAATTTTAGAAATAATAAGAATGCAAGTACATGTGATTTATACATATTTATGAATATATTATGAGAATTTTTAGAATTATTTGATCTTTCATAGATTAAAACTATTGCATACCTATTTTGTGAGTACTGGGAAAAGTACTAGGAAACTGAAGCAGTTCAGTCTTTATTATTTGTCACACATTTATTGTTTAATTGTTTGGTTCACCATATGTTTATCGTACAACCAACATCTACAAAGAAAACTGACTGGTCTTAAAGATACAGAACTATTTATGAAGATGTCCATTGGATGTGTGTAGCAGGACATTCACCAGGCACCTCAAAATCAAAATGGCTAAGTGAGTTATTCTCCAGTTTTCTTTTATTGTCTCTACTGACACTTCCCTTCACCTTCCAACCTTGAGTGTTTATTCTCTCTTCCATCATTTCTCGATGTCCAGCTAGATACTGGGTCTTATGGATGGTAGTATAATGAACTGTAAATGTTATGGTTAAATTTGTTCCTTTCTTTTCATTTCACTGCCAGCTACATCGAATGGTCCTACTACCTCATCAAAATCATCAGAATTACTATCTACATTGAGGCTCCCTCCTCTCCTTTCCTAGCACCATAGATGCCAGCATATTCTTTCTCAGTAAAAGTGCACATTAGTGCTTCAGCAGCTTCTAAATGCTCTTGGGTTAAATCCACATTAATAACGTGGACCAAGAGGTCAGTTGTGATCAGTTCTTCTCTATCTTTGCTGTATTATGTCTAATAGTTTTCTGATTTATATTTTTCTTTCCAATCACATGCTTATCAAATGGTTCTATTTTCTAAAGATAGCCTTTTGGCTGCTCTTCCTGGGTCTATGGACATGAGCATGTGATAGATGGTTTTCTTTTTTCTCCTTTATTTTGGCAGTCTGATGAATGGTATTAATTTACTTTTACATTTTAAATCAACCTCGCATTCTTGGAATAAATTCTGCTTTAGGTTGATGGATACTCAGTTCTTGCATAGTCGATTCTTAACAATTTGGAGGAGCAACAGACGTGCAGAATGTTTACAGATTATGATTGTGTAGCTCAGTAAAGAGTTCAAAGAAAAACCCACCCAGGTACAAAACTCCAACACTTCATTTACATGTTGAAATCTAGTCTCGAATGTCATCTTCTGTGTTGATGGGGACTTTGAGATATCATTGGGTCATGAAAGAAGTGTGATCATGAATGGGATTCATACTTTCATAAGGAAGACCCCAGACAGGTTCTTTGCATTTCATGCCATTTTAGGACATAGAGAGAAGCCTTCCACCTATAAAGCAGGAAGGAAATGGACCCTCACTGGACACGCCATATCCTTGCGCTTGAAATTTGGACTTCCCTGCCTCTGGATCTGTGAGAATGAAATTTCTTGGTTTCTAAGCCACTCACTTGGTTGACATAATTTGTTTCATTTACATCCTGAACAAATGAAGACACCAGTATACACTCTCTCAAAGGCACACTCAGTTTCTCCCTCTGATCAATATTTCTACCCATTAGAAACTCTTCTGATTTGTGTCATCATAGAATAGCATATCATGTTTTACATGAATGTAACAGATTGTTTGGAACACCTTGTGCCCAATGAGTGAATGGCATGGGATAAAAAGGCCTGGCGTTCCTTCACCACCCGTAGTTGAGACAGTTCTGAAAGGCCATCTTCTGTCTTTGGAACACCCCGCTGCGACCTAAGAAGCCTTCTTGACTCCGCGCCACTTAAATTACATTATCTTTATGAGCTCCTCTTTCTTAAGAGAAATAATTTTAGTCTATTATGCATACATCATGGAAATTATATATGGAATTATGCATAGAAAAAATTTACAAAATGTTTAGTATTTAGACTGTGCTTAAACTCTGCTTACTATTAGATCTTGTAATTCATATTTCGCGTTTTAATCCTACATTCTTACAGAGTTTACTTATTGTTTATATTGTAGGATGTTCCTGTGATACTTTCACTATCCTTCTTGTTCCACTTCTGGGGAAATAAGTATTTGTAAATTTAGTGGTTTAAAAATTTAATGGCTTCATATGGTTATACTGTGTTCATGGATAGTGAGGATCAAGAATTCAGAAAAGATACCACAGAGACAGTTTTGACTGTGCCTCAGCTATGAAGATTTCTGGCTGGTGTTGACTCCCACGGCTGGGGGCAGTGCTCATCTAGTCACTTTCACTTTCTTATCTAGCTCCTAGCCTGTGGTTCTTTAGTGGGCGTGGTTCCTCATAACAGATGGCCTCAAGGCAATCAGATTTCCTGCTCTTAAGTGTAAGTAAATCAAGCTGGAAATCATGTTTTGGATGCTGACTCAGAAGCTATGCAGGGATAATTCTATTCTGATGATCCTATGATTTTACCACTTAGAAGAAAGTCATAAACATGCTGAAATTTTAACAAAATAGGTAACCTTTTGGTGGCTTCTTGCATAACTTTTTTTCCCATTCCTTACAGGCATGGGTCCACAGTGGTGAGGACATGCTCCCTATCCAATTTATGAGGGAACTATAGCACCTATAGTGAACCTTAATTCAAAAATATTAAATGGAACATTTCAGAAATGAACAGTCCTTAAGCTTTCAATGGCATGCTGCTCTGAGTAGCGTGATGAAATATTGTACCACGTTATTCTGTTCTGCTACGAGTGTTAATCATTCTGTCCAGCATGTCAACACTGTAGAACCTGCTTCCCTGAGTCAGATAGAAGTTATCTTGATTGTCACATCAACTGTTTCAGTGTCATGTTGCTTGTGTTCAAGTAGCCTCATTTCATTTAATAATGGCCCTACAGTGCAAAGGAGTGATGCTAGCAATTTTATTAAGGCACTAACTATTCTATTTTATTATTCATTGTTATTTTTAGTGCAAAGGAGTGTTCCTAGCAGTTTTATTCCAGTGCACTACTATAACTATTCTATTTTATTCTTCATTGTTATTCTTAATTTCTTACTGTGCCGAATTTTAAACTAAACATCATCATAAGTCTTTGTAGGTAAGTATTTATTAGATAGAGATCTGGGTACTATCTCTGATTTAGGCATTCATTAGGGTCTCTTTTATCACAGAGGATTTACATGAAAACCTTATTACATAGCTGGAAACTGTGACACATGGTAGAAAGGAAAAGTAAAGAGTATAGTACAGATTGTAACTCAGGATTTTGGCTTGGTTTAGGTTTTCTTGAGGGCTTGTCTGAGGAAGTGATATTTAGGCTTAGACACTAGTGCTTCCTGAAACTATAAACACTGTATCTTAGTACTAAACCTGGAAAAATAAAACACTACAGGTGTTTAATAGAAAGTATCTCTTAAAACTAGCTTAAGAAACAGGCTTTAAATAATTCCCTTTCTGATGAGACCAGTGACTTAATGGTCACTAGCCACTAGAAGATCATTTGACACACACATGCATTGGAATGGCATATAATCAAGTGCACTCTAAAAGCCTACAAGACAGTGCTGGTCAGGAAGACAGATCTAATTGGAGACATTTGTGTTCATTCACTCTATTTGTAATCAGACATTCTTTCACTCAACATTCTCAGCTGAGGGCACTGAATTGGCCCTGGCCTTTAAAGGTTGCTTTTTATTTTGAGTACATTTAATAATAGAAAAAGAACATTATTTGAGATGCTATGACATCTAAAATTTTGTCAGATGCCTTTCATACCATACCATAGAAACTCCAGCAAAGATTCTATTATCATTACTTATGTTGAGTGAATTCTATGTGCTATGAACATTTTCAAGAGGTGCTGAAAATAGTTTATATTATTTTTGTTCTTTTATCTTTAAAAACTACAAAAAAGAACTATAAAAAACTGATGCTTAATGTTTTCAAACCCAGGTATCTTTGAAAAAGCCCAGATTAATATTCCAATGGATTTTTGTTTTGTTCTGTCTTGTTTTGGCATTTTTTGCATTAAATCTTATGTGCTGGTACTTGACTTCTTTCTTGCAAGTCTGAATTACCATTAAATTTGGCCCTATTCTATCTTTCATTAATACTATTATTTGTAGGAGAAATGTTTTACAGCTGTGTTCAGGCAGCAGGGCATCATCCTTCAGAATTGCATAACTCCGTTACACTTAAGTACCTCTTACTAATGGGCCAAAGTGAAAGAGTTCACCTGATGGGATGACAGTTCTGTGAATCTTCTACTGTGGACTTGCTGGAATTTCTGTGCAATTAATGGAAGGACAAGGGTCCTTCCTGCACTGGTCATTCCTATACCATTAGCCAGAGGGTCCCATCTTTGCCATCACAGCAAAGATGAAACATAAAATCAATACCTTTCTTTAGACTCATCAAATAGCTGATGTGGCAGGACAAATTCCCAGTGTAGTATGTGCAGATGAGCTATCAGCAGGCAGACAGAGGACCGAGGTGAAGAGGTACCGTGCTGAAAAGAATAATGGTTAAGACTGAAGGCAGAAAGAGCACTGCACCAAACTGAAAAGATTTCAAGGGAACAACTTAACATCTGTCCATACAAAATAAAAGGAAAGTGAGAGAAAATGTACATATAGACTTTTCCTACACACAAAAATTAGTTCAAAGTGGGTTACACATCTGAATGGTAAATCCAACACTTTAAAGTTTCTAGTAGAAACTATAAGGTAAAATATATGTGACTTTCCTTACATTGATGATTCTTCAGACACCACTGAAATCTATAAAATATTAATAAATTTGATTTCACCAAACTGTAGAAAAATAAGTTTGCACTGGGGAAGAACACATGGATATAGTAAAACAGCATCTACAGACTGGCAGGAGTTATTTCCAAATAATTTATCCCAGTAGTGAATTTCTAGCAAAAGTATCAAAACAATTTGAAACTAGAAGTAAGAGCATAAACCACCCAGTTTTTAAAAATACCTGAACAAGTCCTCATCCAAGAAGATATAAGGATGTTGATACAGAGCATAATTTTCCATAAAGATAATAATCAAATGTCGCTATATACTTATTAGAATGACAGAAAGAAAACCCGACAATACTAAGTGTTGGCGAAGTGAGAGCACAACATGAACTTCCTGTCATGGGTGATGGAGTGCAAACTGCTCTAACCATTTTGGAACAGCTTGGAAGCTCCTTTAAAAGCAAAAATTATTACCATGAGAATCAGCAATCATGTTCCCAATAATAAAAGCACAGCCACATGAAAATGTTCATGTGGCTCTGTAGGCAACTTTATTCATGACATCTTGAAAACTGGACATAACAAGAAGACATCCAATGGGTACATGAAAAAATGAACTGTGATGCATGGGCAGAATGGAATGTCATTCAACACTGATAGAAAGAGAGCTATCAAGCCAAGAAAGGACACACAGGGCCACTGAGTGCCCATTGCTCGGTGAAAGAGCACTGTGTAGAGACCACATATCATATGACGCCAGTGACAAGACATTCTGGAAAAGTCAAAATTATAGCTAAAGGAAATTGATGAGTAGTTGCCATAGGTTCAGTGCCAGCACTGAGTGTTGGGTAGACCAAACCACAGGGTGATAGTCAGGAGACTTAACCTGTTCTGTCACAGTGACTATATGACACAATATTTTCCAGGACACTGAACTTTATACCACAAAGAATCAACCTTACTTACTTAAAGTTGAAAACTATTTGGGAAGTTGGGGGGGGGGGTCCCAGAGTAAATTGCAGACTGCAACTAAACAATGTGTATGTTATAAATGTATAACTGATGTGGCCTGTGGAAAATTGGTAACATTCAGGATAAGAGAACTATTTATTTTCAAGGAGGAGAAACCTAGAAAATTTTGTAACTTTAGGCTAGGGATGCTGGCTGCGATTTTAAGCTACAGAGTGAGAGCTCGGAAGTACACAGCCCAGACCCTTTCTGTCATGCTGTCCCTGTATTTAACCCAGCCAAACATGGACGGGAACTTCTCACCTGTGAGGTAAAATAAACCTCTCCCTGTTTAAGTCCCAGGCATCACGTATTCTGTCCCAGCCACGAGGAAAGCGGTGAGAACCTCTGTTACATTGTTCTGGCACGTGACCAGAGACGTTATGGTCGGTTATGTAAAATTTTGCTTTTTATTCTGTGGGCCATTTTAAGCAAAGAGAAGGCTGATGATGCTGCCCTGTCCTTTGGGGACAAGTTTGCTAATAATGTACGAAAGGCTCTTGAAAATATGCTTAGGTTATTTATGAGAAGACACAAGGATTTTGCATTAAAGACACACCCTAAGCCAGACTGTTAGTTACCATGCATTGAGGAAGGATTTCGTGTTGGTTTTAAAATTCAGAGGGCCTGGTATAGGTTACCTTCCCATCCTGTGTTTCGGGAAACTGTCAGCCCAGTCCTTCAGTTGTTTCACTTTTTGTTTTTAAACTTTTTTTGTGGCAGCGTTGGGGAGCTAATCCAATAGAGACCGCAAGCCAGTATTCATTTGCCAGCCAAATCTCCTTCTACAGACTGACGAGTACCTTTGACAGCACAGGTGGGAGGACAGGAAGAGTGGGAAGTACTGCATTGTGTTTTGTAAAATTTACAAGATTTTATAGGCTTTTGATTATTTATCCAGAGAAGGGAGAATAGTTTGTGTGTTCGTTATATGAAAATTATGTGTAGATTTTTTGTATGGCCCTTCCAGTATAAAGACATGTACAAGAATTTTGTAATCAAAGGGATATTTTAAACACCATCACATTTCAGCATCTGCTTATCAGTTTACTGTTTGGTTTTGTCGGCGTGTACAGACAGTTTGCGGTACTATTGAAAATGATGTCATTATTTTGCTCAGAATTTGTAATATGTAATTCATTTTGGGAGGGTGAATAACATTTTTCTAATCTGAAAAACAGAAAAGAAATCTGGTGACAAAATTAGCTTTGGGAATGAGTGAATTCTGCAAAACCGTAGGCGAAAGGAGCATAAGCAATGCTCTCTACTTGGTCAAGTTCTTCCTTCCTTATTAAGACATCATAATCCTTCCATTCATCCCTAACTGTGTACCTACCACTTCACTTTAATTCCATTCAGCCATTTATTCTTGGTTTTTCTTCCGGTTTTCTTCTGGTCCACATCTGTACATGCAATAACTGGCTACCTGTGGTAGAAAAGAAGGCAGTTGTCACAGCTTTCTGTTTAAAAACTCCAGCTTGCCAAGAGGGCAGTCATTAAAATCAAGAAAGGGATAGAAAACTTGACAACATGTAGAAAAGCTACGTACAGAAATGTATAATACATTATTCAGTATACAAAAAAGGGACCTATTGAAAGGTTACACTGAAGTCCTGGCTTATGTAAGGGGGAAGAGCGAATGTTTTCTCTGCTCCTCTTAACTCTGCCACAGAAACTATCTCAAAGAACGTTTCTCGTTCAGCCAATAATAAAAAGTAAAAAGTCATTTCCACTCATAGACAATACAGTCAGATGTAACTGCTATAGTTGTACATGTACAAAAGCTTCAGTGACCCACAATGCATTTCTCTTTGATGGAAATGCCAGCATATAGGCAGTTTCAGGCTAGTTGGTAGACCTGCTCCGTGCCGTTCTCAGGAAAATAGCTCTTTCTGCAATGTTGCTTTACAGGGCTGGGAGTGTAGCATGGCTCTTATGACAGACTATGGCAATTAGAGTCTATGACACGTTACCCCCATTCAGGTAGCAGATTGAAAGTAAAGCTCTACTAAGTGGTACAGAGACGGGAGCCTCATGTCATGTATGGAAAGCTTCAGGAATTTGATACATAACTCATTTATTTATATCAACATTTGACGTCGCTGTAACTGAAGAGGAAAAAAGTGATCTCTGTTCTGCACGATTATGTTCCCTGTCAAAAATTGTGATGACCGGAAACGTAGACATTTAGCCAGTGCATCTTGTCATACCTACCTATAGTCCAAAAGCAAATAATTTGGTCCCTCACCCTCGGTAGCTTCGTTTCTCTCACATTTATAAGTTATCATTTTCTTCATTCAGTTACACATTATGGTTATGAGGCAATGCTAAGTAAAACTTCTGGAATGATGACAATTTCTGTTTCTGCACCACCCTTCAAAATGGTGAGAGACACATGGGTTATCATTAAATCCTTGAAATGTGATTTGTGTGGTGGAAGAACTGAAACTTAGACTTTATTTGCCTTCATTTACTTTAAATTTCAATTTTGTGAGCAGCAGCTACAATACTAAGGGTCCAGCAGTAAAATCTGGAATTGACTCATAGCTAAGATCAGCTTAAATTTACTTCCCACCGTGTGATTGGCCACTTAGGGACTGGTTTAGTTGCCTGATGAGAACAAGGTTAATACTGTAAAAAATGAACAAAAAATGAATGCACAAATACATACTCCCTCTCTTTTTCTATTTCTCCATCAAAATTTCAGCTTGTGTTTTTCTTGCCATTTATCTGCCTTTCATAGTTTTCAATTAAAAATGAATAATAAGACAGACAAGAAGAATTTGAAGCTGGATGTGGTGGTGCACACCTGTAATCCCAGTGCTCTGGAGAAGGAGGTGGGAAGATCCTTGAGAGTTCGAGGTCAGCCAGGGCTACAAAGTGAGCTCAAGGCCAGCCTGAACTGCCAAGTAAGACTCTGCTTCAAAAAGACAAAAAGAAAAAGAATTTGATTTAACCCTTTCTATTAATTTGTAGCATGGTCTGGGATCATGTAAATATTCATCTATTCCAGTAGGTCCTGACATAAAGATATGTGGTTCTTGACCAGAAACATTCTAATAATTTTGGGGGATGTCATATTATTTTAACACATCTGAAGCATAATGCATTTTCAAAGAATTCGAGATTTACTATCTTCTGTCAAAATAATTCATTGCACTCACTATACTGTATTACAAAGGCACTTTCTGTATACATTTATGCATGTATAGCTATGTGTGCACAGGTGTATACAGTCATAGGGGGGAGCAACATATAATTTAACATGTATAAAGTGGAGACATATGCAGTACACTGGCTGGGAAGTATGCGTGAAAAGTGAAGCTATTTCCAGGATATTAGGAGAGGAAAAAAAGATGAAAACAAATTCATTTGAAAGCAAATAAGGTGATTTTAAAATTTACAACTATTGCCTTATATGCAGAGGGAAAAGATAAAAACTATCTAGAGAAAAAAGCAATTCATTAAATCTTAGGGAGCATATGTGTGCTTTACAATGTCCTTGTTTGGTTTTCATTTCTCTTTGCTGTATCTCCTTGCAAAACAATCTTCCCGTTCACTCCAGTTAGAAATTTGATCCTGGCTCATCTTGCTCTTCCAGTTCCAAAATGTGTCTCCTGCGAGGAGGGAATCACATACATCTACATGTTGAGCTGCAGGCAGAACATCAAGTAAAAGCAATTGCTGCTTCAATTTATTAAGTTATTTCAAGGAAATTTTCGAGTATGAGACACACCTGTCAAGAAAATTAGAGTTTCGAAAGTAGAATCTTTCAACTATCACACATTTATTCTTCACTTGCAAAGACAAACAGAGCGGGGAAACCAGAACATAACACTTAGTTATAGGTACAAAAGGAATTGTTCATTTCTTCAGTGTTGATTTTTCCAGAGGTTACACAAAGAATATCATTTTGATCTCCATGCAGAAATACACTATTGCATTTCATACCAAAACTTTGCTTACATGTATAAATTACTAATATTTTTATTTCTCTTGTTTTGGTAGCAGGAATCAAACTCATGACCCCAGGCTTGCCAGGCAAGCACTTATGCCACTGAGCTATATCCCCAGCCCTTTATTTCTATATATATATAATTAAAAGACTAATTCTTCATATGTGTGGAAATAACACTTAAGGTTATGCAGCAACTATAATAATGAGGCCAAGGATTCACTAAAAATAGTCAAGCAGTTTTCTTTCTCACACACACCAAAAAGGCTTCCTCAGCTCAAACATTGGAGTGAGGAGAAAGATCCTTAAGGTTTTCTACACTAATACACAGGGGAAAAGAGAAACGTTTGCTGTGAAGATTTATTTGTTCTCAAAGAAGGCCAGATAATGCATGTTTCAATTATAGGAAATTTTCCCTGGAAATGACCACAGACAGAAAAGAGAAAAAGTTGGAGAAGTTATGAGAAGGTGTACAGATACTCACTGAGGAGACAAAAAATGTAGATCTTTGTGTAACAGCAGATTTTGAGAAAGCAGGCAAGGTGGGGGATGGGATAGATGAAGGCCTAGATAATATATGCAGAGGGAACATGCACTTAGCTGAGGTTCAGGAATCAGACAGGTCTAAGGCTAGTCATTTAATGAGAAGAAATTTTAAACTTTCAAACTTTTCTAACAACATACGTCTTAATATCATTTTAATGCTTTTTAATATTAAATTTAATAATTAACATTTTAACATTAAATGTGCTTTTTAGACATTAAATCTAGCTTAGTATTCAATTGTGAGGATTAATGACTGATAATCATTTCATTAAAGGACCTATAGGACATTTATTCCAGCATGTAACAGCTACGTCTGCATTGCTGAAAATCTGAACACAGAATTCCTTTCAAGTAAAAGTTGTAATAGAGCATGTTGAAATTCAGTCTCTAAATTTGAGGGTGGGGAGAGATCTATATTTTCAATGTCCATTAATAATAACTTCATGCAAAGATATGTGTGGTTTTAGGAATTCTCCCTATTTCCACTGTTCTCTTTAAATAAAGGACTATTTTAAAGCTGGGAAAATGAATGTAAGAATATAATTTCTAAAAGGAACATGTCACTTGGTTTAGACAATAAAATTGCAACTCAGTGTTGCATAATACCTTTTTTTAATCATTTTTTTGGTAAATGCGTTTCTAAGACAAGTTTAAGCCGAGAGTTTATGAAATGTTTATTTTGGAACAGTTTGTGTTATTACTGGAAGTTTGATTCTAAGGAAAATGCACTTGAGCTTTCTTTGCTGGTGATGAGAATCTAAATACTTACATTTCAAATAAAGCATGATGCATCCTGTCAAACACACATTGTTCAAAATACAGTCACAAAATTCTTGCTTTCTTGCCAGCATCCAAGATCAGATTTAAAAATAAATGTTTCCTGAGAAAGATTGATTTAATAAATGCTCAGGTGAAAACAAAAAGGATTTCTCTCTTGATTGTACAAAAATTGCCTATAAATATGCTGCAAAAACAGTCACAATGGTACATGGTAATAGGTAGCATGATTACTAAAGAACAATGTGTAATGTTATTTTCAGAAGCCAAGCATTTGATAGAAATTTATTATAGGGATGTCTTATTTTTCATTAAATTACCTAGTGATAATATCCCTTGGGTCTATGGGTGCTTGTTAAAACTATTTTTGAGTTTATTTGTTCTAAATTACACTTACTTTATTGAAGGGTATTTTAATCTAAGCTAATGGATAGAGAGTAAATATGAGTGATGAATAAACAAAAAGACAAATTTGAACAAAACTATGGTATTATCCTTACTGCTACAATATGTATTTCTAAAATGTCAGTAAAGTTCAAAACTTTGCTTTGTAGCAAATTATCACAAATAAAGAAACTTAGAAGAGCACACTCCAGAATCTCATAGTTACTGTGCCTGAGGAGTTGGAGCATAGATTAGTTGCGTCTGGTGCTAGGCTGCAATTAAGGTGTGGGCAAGCGCTGGTTTCCTCGCACCTGGGGAAGGATTGGCTGGGGGCTGGCAAGGCAGGTGTCTTTAGTAGGTGGCTATGTGGGCCTCTTCTTGGGGAAGTTCAGTCCATGGCATCTCTTAGAAGATGTTCCTCCAACTACCGGTACCTCCCTCAAGGTCTATCTGACTCCAAAGGTACTAATCTTAACCAGACTGACTTGTATTATTTAAGGATGAATTAAGGCAGTGCTCTAATAATTTACAGACTAGATTCATACAGAACTCTAAAAAAAATTCCAGCAGAGATTATGAGAATGTCACAGTAATTTGTACCACTACTTGTGCAGCTGAAGGGTATATTTTGAAGGAGAAAGCTTTTGTATGTACAAATTCATATAAATCCTTCAGAAAGAAAGAAAAAAATCAAGGATATTATTGGTGGCATCAAGAGGGTACAGTTTGCTTCCTTGGAAGGAGATTAAAGATGTTCCGATTTAAAAGGCAGGTAGCAATTAAGAAGCGTGCTATTAGACAACTCTGAGATTAATGATAGCCTTAGCAGGTAATGTGGGAAACTTTTCAATTCATGGAAATTCTACAATACCCTTGAAGGGACTGTAAGAGCTACTCAAGAAATTTAGTTTCAAAGGTATTTAGAATCTCAGTTCCTATTTATAGCACTATGTTTGAAATCAAGTCATAGAATAAATGATGGGGTTATTATTTGATTTCAGAAACTACAGAAATCATGTAGTAAGTAGTAATAAAAACTTGACTATTAGGAATTCACTTTTTACTTGCTTTATTCCAGATAAATATTGTTAACACACTGCTCTTCTGATCTTAAAAATTATTGAGGATCTTAACCTACATTTTGGTGGGAGTTGTATGCATTGATACTGATATTTAAAATACTAGGTAATTCACTGATAAAAACAATGTTACATAGCAACAAGCCAATAACATATTAACCTCAATAACATACTTTAATTAAAATAGTTATTTAAGGAGAGTTTTTTTGAAAACAATGGTTTTGCTTTTCATGTCTTTAAATTGCTCTAATTTCTGGCTTGAAAAGACATAGTTCCCATCTGGGTAATGTTTGTAGTAGGCTGAAAAAATGGCGACAAAGTATACCAAGTTTTACTAATCCTGGAACCTGTAAATGTTACCTTATGAGGGAAAAGGGTCTTAGTTCATATGATTAAGGAGCATGACAGGGTAAGATTATCTTGGAAGAACAGAGTGAGCCCTCAATGGAATCAGAAATATCATTAGACAGAGTTTTTAGGGCGATTCAGCAACATGTGAACAAGAGGAGGTTGTGTGATTACTCAGAGATCAGAACGATGCATAAGCCCAAGGCACAAAACCAGGAACTTCTAGAGGAAGGAAATTCAGTTCCCTTAGGATAATTGGAGTGAGGTGACTTACTTTAGCTGCAGGCTAAAAGTTGAGAATTGTCAATTAGAGGGACTTTTACTGAAGTCCCTGAAGTCCTTCTGTCCTGTAATGAATCTAAAGAACATGGTGGCAAAATCTGCCGCACTAAACATGCTTTAATGTTTAGAAACCAAGTAACAGGAAATGGTAGCACTTATGTTTGCTTATTTGTGCCAGCCTATATTAAATCATTTTTTACTCCAATTTTCAGAATAATCACAGAAGGTGAGTGTTTTTATTATGCTCCTAGAAATGAGGGAATTTAGAATTTGTAAGTGAAGTAAGCTAGTAAGAAATTATTAAAGCTGGAAATCAAGTTTAGTTTGGCTTGCTGCCAAGTTTTGACCTTGGCATTATATCTGCTGTTTTATAGTGTAGTGAGGGATTTGATGGTGCAAATTATATATTTACACATCGAACATGTAACTGAGTTTACTTCCATGTGCTTCAACTTTTATTTCTTCTTCTGAACAAGTAACACTCTAACTGAATAAACACTTTAATTTTATTCTGAAAGAAAGTGATTCTATGCCTGAAAAACAGTGGAAGCTAGATTTAAAAGCACGATTAATCTAGTCTCATTTAGTATAAATAGTACTAAAGGAAATACATGATTTTCTCTATAGTACAAGCACTGAGAATTTGATTTCCCTTTATTTTCAAGAGATTTCACACTTGATCATTTTCAACATCCAGCCATACATTTCCAGACACAGACTTAGAATGTGGTATGGGAGTACCCGTGTGTTTGAATGGAGACATAAAATGAAGAAATCACTGTGGAATTTCATTTTGGTACAATATTAATATTCTGAAGTAGTACTTATTCTAAGATCTGCAGCTATTTAGTGGAAAAGCAAAAACTAAAAATCACCAAAATGAAAAAGAAAATAGAATAACCCCAAACCCCAATTGCTGTCTGAAATCCCTCAGAAATATATCCACTTGAGTAACTAAAAGGTAATTTAACTTTCACCTTGGTAATACAAAGATCAAACAAGCAGATTCAATTATGACAGCTATCTATTAGAATCTTATATAATTTGATGATCTCAAAAGAGTGTGTGTGTGTGTGTGTGTGTGTGTGTGTGTGTGTGTTTGTAGACATGTGCTTATATGCTGTGGTAAAGTAATGCTACTTTGTTGATCATCTATGAAGAGCTACAAATTTCACATAGAGATTTGTGTTTTTCTTTGGTTCCTTGATGTGTTTTCCCTGTTTTCTGGACATACAAAGGTTTTGACTCTTATATCCTCTCTTTGACAGAGATGCCACCAAGTATCTATATATATTTGAGGGCTAGCATAAAATCAATCTGTGTGATTATGCAATTTAGCTGAATTTGTGGCACTAATCTATCTGGAAGCATCTTTAAATGAATTTATTATAAAATATTCATAGGCTTTGCTAAAAGCCAAATTAGGCTTTGTGACAACATGTAACATCAACAAGGGGAATCTCTGAAGGTACCAGCAAACAAGAAAATATCAAGTGATATCTGGAAAGACATAAAATGTGGTATCAATTCTTTAAATGCTGTCCATTGCTTTAGCTGAGATGTGACTAGAAGTGTATTGGGGATTCGCTAAGTTTTTCAACTGGAAATCATTCTGCCTTGTTACCCCTGGACAATCTACCCTGCTAGGTGAGATTCTTGGAGCCTGTGGTGATTGACAAGTCAACACACCAGTGTTTATGGCTGCTCAGCGGAAGAAAAATGACAAAAAGAGAAAGCAGATCTCTGTCTCCTGAGATTCCAAATCTAAAGAAATTAAAAGTAGATCTTGGTTCTCTGTGAACATCTGTGAAAAAAAAATAAGCATTATTTGATCAGTAAACAGTAATGTTAAAAATTCATCCTGTGAGCTGGGTGTGGTGGTGCATGCTCATAATCTCAGCACTCAGGAGCCTGAGGCAGGAGGATTCTTACAAGTTCGAGACCAGCCTGGGTTATAGAGAAAGCTGAAGGCCATCCCAGACCCTGCTTCAAAAAGATACACACAAAAAAAATTCATCCTGAAAGCAACTGACATATTAAAGATGCTGATATTAGGACCACTAAGGGTAACAATCTAAGGAGATAATGAAGAAAATAATTAAAATATAGCTTTACAAAGGCAGAAATTATTTATCATAATTTGTTTTATGTGAATCTGGTCAATTTTGTGAAGTATAGTCACAAGTACACCTTTGCTAAAATGAATTTTCCAGTAAAATGTTAAATTTGACAGGAAAATTGAAGTTCATTTGATCTCATATCCTTATTTCAAAAAGGAAGCAAAATGTTCAGTGGCTGTTCTGTGTGTGACTGAGGTGGGAATCAGTACATCCATGTTCTTGGCTCACTACATTTCTTTCAATCATTATTTAGCAATAGGAAAATTCCCCACTTTTTTTGCTAAGGTTTAGCTAAAGGAACTTAGTCAGTAAACACTGCTGTTTCCTTAAAAGTCAGAGGACATTTAAGGTCCTAGAACCATAAAATTTAAACTAAATTCACAAGGAAGTCAGTAAGCAAATCACTAAGGCTTATATATGGATTTCTAAGAACATGGTCCATTCTTGAACTAGCATAAAGCGTTAATAAATTAAAGCTGTGTTAGATTAGACTCTAAACAAAAACATCACAATAGTTTGGGTTCAAATCTCAGTGTTCCTAATGCTTTCGGTGCATATGAGAAGAGATATTTCTAAAGGTATTGAAGCAAATGGAAAATATTTCTTCTAAAAAATATTCCCTGTAGATGAAATCTAGTAATTTTTATTAATATTATTATAGATAAGTCAGTAGCCCCTTGATGAGTAAAGGCAAGGAAGATGTGTAAAAGCTTGGCAATTATCATCACCTAAGTGTGATATCCAGGTATCCCCAAGTCATTTACATAGCAGATTCATCATCTAGATCAACACATACATTTAGGTGTTGTCCACAGAAGAAATATGTTTACATGGTATAATTGAATTTTCTATGAACGCTAAGGGGGTAGACTGTCTCACAGCAAGGGTCATGTAAGCGACTGCAGTCTTTCTTTTTGGTGTTTTGTGCTGGACATTGTACCTTACTATTTTAGAGTAACAATGAAATAATCCAGGTGACATGGTCAAGATGGAATTCAGCATCTTCCTTCTTCCCTGTAATGCAGTCAATGATTGGAATTATGTCATAACAAGTCAATTTTGGTATACGATAAAAAATTTAAATATTTTAGTTCATAAACCAAGATATTCACATGTCTGTGTATTTATGTACTAGATGATGTCTCATTCATTCAAAGTGTTTTATCTGACAGCACCATGTATGTGACGTCAATCTAACTACATAGGAATAAATAAAATAATCGCTTCGGCAAATGGAAATGGGAACTGGTGTGTGAAAGAGGGGCACCTGGCTAGGAAGTTGGAGTAGACTTTACTACACAGGCTATGAAGGTACCCTAGGCCACAAATCCACTGTCCCATAGCCACCCAAAGCCAGCTGACCCCAGTCAGCCTGACCATGATGTATCCTCAAGTGACATTTGACTAGAACACCAGTGACTTCTGCTGAAACACGGTCACCTTTTAATGTTTTAACATCTGCTCAAATCTTCATTTGGGACCTTAGTAAAAGTCACCTGCTAGAATAATTTCGTTTTGTTGTACTTACCATGTATAATACCATCTTAAGAATGAAAAGTCTTAAATAAGTTGCTTAGAATCCATTGCTTTGGGCTAAGGTCTTGTGCTAGCCCCTGTAGGCCGAACCAAAAAGCAACCGCCCCCACGGAAATTTCACAAAACCAAGTCAAGGCTAAGTTGTTTATTTCAACTTCTTACAAATTAAGGGAGAGGTGATAGAAAAATCCCCAAACAGGAAGTTTCAATCCCCGTAAGAAAGTCCCCTTTGCTTTAACCTTTTCAAGGAGAGTAAACGGCAGTAGCTACTGCCATTGTATCATACTGTGTCTTTGTTCCTGCCCGAAGTGCCCTATTATAGAAAACTGCTCTTGTTATGACTGGGGAAGCCCTCATCTCCCTTTATAATATATGAGAAGTCACCTGACTCATGAATAGCTCATAACTCCAGTTTGATCCTTTAACTAAATTCTGTTAATATTTTAGTTTTTGTTGAAATAATTACACTAGCATGTAGGGTACACTTTCCTATTTATTTTGTTTTAAATATACTAAATATGTGGCTATAGTTTGTATATTATAACAAAAATTCAGTTATTATAATTTTCTCTGTCTTTTTAATGATTTACTACAACATGTTTTTTATTTTTTTTATTTTTCTTTAAATTTTATTTTAAAGACAAAAGAATGGAGACATATGAACCAGAAAAGCCATAAACAATACAGAAAATACAAAGTTATACAGAATATAGTAGGGAATTAGAACTGGATGTTGTATTACATAGTTATCTTCACATTAGTTAACACAAAAACATTAAAGGAAATACCAAATTATGGATAAGATAGTAGGGAATTTGCA